>NDGM011096466.1:0-10032 GCA_002564305.1 Octomys mimax | reverse complement strand
ATATATATATATATATATATATATATATATATATATAGTTGGCAAGAACATCATGGACGTGATATTGTATCCTAGACCATGTCCTAAAGAACAAGAAGTCTAACAAATGCAGGGCTGGATACCGACATGGGCTGGCAACACGTACAAAGGTCTGCATCTCTGACAGGACTCTGTGTTCCTTCGTACTTTCCTAGGCCACCATGGTTGGGGAAGACCCCAACGGTGCTGGATTCACTTTCCAACATGGGGTGACAGGGCTTATGTTACCCCAGTTCTTTCCATAGCACACTGGTCTTTTCCTTCTGCCCTTGTGCATGGCTGCTGGTCCTTTCCCTAACTCTGCTCTGGTTCCCCCTTGTGTGCCCTGCAGTCTTGATCATCTCTATCTCTCCTCATCTCTTCCTAGCCTGGCCCTGGCATTAGGATGTATTAAGATGTGGGAAGACAGAGATGATGCTAGACCCCCCGGCTACCTGAAGTTCCCAGGGGATGTTCTCCTGCTGCCTGGAACCCACTGTGCTCTGCCCTCTGCCTCAAATACCTTAATCATCACTCCTCCCAGATCTCTGTGAAGCCCCTCTCCAGTCACTGACAAGTGGTCTGCATCTGTACTACAGTTTGAGAATCCTTGTACTGAGTTTAAGACACAAAATGCAGAGGCACTGGGAGGGAGGGCAGGTCTACAAAGATGAGAACACATTAGTTCACAGGTACAATGCTACATTTATATAAAAGGAATACATTCCAGTGTTCTATGAATAGGAAGATGAATGTAGGTAGCAAAAATATGTTTTGTGTCTTCCCAAAAAACTAGAAGACAGGATTTTGAGTGCTCTTAAAAAGAAATAATGGACATATGAGATGGTAGAGAAGTTAATTCCCTTCATTTGATAATTGCAGAGTCTGAATGGCTTGAAGTGGTAGATTTCACACTAAAAATGTATACAATTACATACATAAATAAATAAGTGTTTAAAAAGATACTTCGGTTTGTAAGCAAGAAGAGCCTTCCCGAGAAGCCCACAGTATGAGGTAGCACTGGTGCAGATTGGCCAGAGAAGTGCCAGGAGGCAGCAGCATGCCAAGGGGCCAAAGACCTAGGCTTCCATGTCCGGTGGCTGGGTGCCAGTACTTCCTCACTGCAGGATGCCGGCATGATGGCTCACATCTCTGAGCTTTGTTCTTTTCATAAGTGAAATGAAATCTTATTATTACCAAAATTGTTTGGAAGGGGCAGGTCAAATAACTCAGTGGACTAACGTGCCTGCTTAGGCAGAGCACAGCAGCTCTGGTTTGATCCCCGGCATGCCTTGCAGGCCCTGTCCTGGGGGCATACTGAGGAGGCCACTGAGACTGGGTGTGGTGGCGTGCACCTGTAATCCCAGTGCTTGGAGGCTGAAAACAGAAGGATCACTATGAGTCTGATATGTGTAGTGAGACCCTGTAGATCCTGTACTAATAACATTAAAAAAAATTGTTGGAAATATTTTTTTTATCTCCAAAGTGGATGGAGACCCGAGATAAGGTTGGCTATTTGCCTACAGATGACCTGAGGCAATCCATACCATTAGCAGCATGAAGGGATGCTATTTTTAGGCACCTGTGATCCTCTGACCTAGGAGCAGGACCACTCTCAGAGGCTGAGGGCTGGAGCCAATAGATGGTGGCTGAGTGACCCTGGCTTCTCAGCCCAAGGGCTCTCAGGTGTGGGATAAACCAACCCACAGGACAGTGTCAGGGCCTCAGGGGCCAGGGGATTGGAGCTGAAGATGAACATTCCAGCAAGAGCATTTGGCCCAGAAAAAGAAGGGGAACAGAAATGATATTTCCACACAAAGATTTCTATGAGAATCACTGATAACTGTGTCAATCTATGGTGAGATAAAACTTCCTGCAGTGCCTTAAAAGAAGCGCCAAGGAAAACAGTCCTGATCAAAGCCTGGGTCCCCTTGTCACAGGCATTTTCTCTGCAACACACCCGAAGGCATTTTTGTAAAATAGCAGCAGCTTCTGAGAGGAAGATGTGTTAATAGGATACAGTTTGGGTGTCGTCAGCTCATTCCCAGAATGGGCTTCACATCAAGACAGACATCAAAATGGAGAGCAAAGAGGAATTCACTCACATGTTGGCACTTGATGGAGAAGAGCAGAAAATCAAATGTTTTAGTGGCCTGGATACTACAACTCTTGACGGGAACATTTTTAGCTCCATTTAGCTCTCTCAGACTAATGGGGTTATAAAATCATTCTGCAAGAATGGTACCATTAGTGAATACAGTCCTGCTCTGCTTTGAAGCTTGAAAGGATATCAATTAGCAAATATTTACTGAGTGTCTACTATATGCCAGCACTGGGATAGGTATGAAAAGAGATGTGAGATTTGTGTAAAATGTGTTTTGTGGTGTGAGTAATCACAGTAGTAGCTACCACCTATGGAATATCTATGTGAGGCTACTGCTAATCATCTTTTTTTGTTCCTAATTTGATAACCTGTCCCATTTTACAAATATGCAAACTGAGGCACAAAAGAATAAAATAATTTGTCCAAATCCATACAGCTTGCTTGCTCTCTCTCTCTTTCTCTCCCCTCCCTCCCTCCCTCCTTCCTTCCCTCCCTTTTTTCCTTCCTTCCTTCCTTTCTTGCCTTCTTCATTTTTGGTACTGGGAATTGAACTCACAGCCTGGTGCTGGCCAGGCAGGCACAGTGCCACTGAGATATATCCCTGACCCTTTTAAAATTTTCTTATCTATATTTTCACTGCAGCCTGGGATGAAAATGTATTGTGCAAAAGATTCAAAACATGGTGAATAAACATATATTCACTTCGGGGTCAGTCCATTTTATAGATGAAAAAGCTGAGACTGATAAATATTTCCAGTAGTTTAAGGGAGTTTGCTATTGAAAGAGAGCTCCAGCACTCTCACACCTGTCACTGCTGCCTTCTGATTAGCCCCTGGCATCAAACCTCCGTGGTTACTTTGCAGGATGACTCGTCTCCTTTCTGGGTATCTGCGTCCCGCACAGGTGGTGTCTGCAGTGTTTAGGGTGACTTGCCCCCGCTACAGCTGGGATGGGCCAGCATCATCACTCATCCTGGGTGTCCCACCTCCCGCCAGGGCTCCTCCAGGTGCTGGAAGCAGAGCAGCTAAACGTTGCTGGGAAAGATCGTCTGCATCTCAGCAAAGTGGATAGAGACCCTGGTAGGCGGAAGCGGACTACTGGGAGATTGATGTGCGCTGTCTGCCCTGTGCAGAGAAGAATGGCTGCCCGGCCGTCGCTCTCTCCGCCCTGCTTCCTGAGGAGTCCAGTTGGCTGTTCAGGGCTGGGTCGAGGGAGCATGCCCGGGCTGATTCAAGGAGGGGCAAGGCTCAGAGATGGAATGTTTCTGTCCTGAACGGGTGAGAGACGCATGTTGAAGAGCTGTGGTGAAGATATACTGCTGTCCAAGGAACTGGTCACTGGGCATCCCCTTCGCATGCCCTGGAAGAAGCAAGAGAAGGGAGGGGAAGAAAGGCCTGAACAGCAGGCTGAGTCGATCTGTGTTCAGAGCATTTTAAAATAATAAAATCAGAAGAGGTCCACTGGACCCCATCCATTTCTATTTCATGCTACCAGAGCCTGAAGACACACTGATGATTTTGGCTGGCAGCGTTCTTCCCTCCTTTCCTCGGCTAGCTTTCTGACTCAGTTCTTCTTCCGGGAGTGGGAGGGAGAAGGCTGAAGGAGGCCTGAGCGCTTGCCCACGTGTCCACGTACTTCCAAAGGCACTGAGGGAAATGGGCTGAGAAGCTGAGCTTCCGGCTTTTTCAGTCTTGGTTCTGCCTTTCAGACGGGCAGCAAGGGTGGCATTTCAAGGCTGCTGCTCAGTCAGCACCTTGCTCGGATCATTGCACTGAGTCATGATTGGCAGAATCTCAGGGAGAGTGACCTTGTGCCAGGGCCCAAGCCTGTCCAGTGTGGCTTTCCCTGTTGCCCTGGCCTTCCTGACATTCTGCAGTGTGTTGCACGCAGTGTACTCGATTTCCCTGTTCCTCTGGGACAGAGGGAAAGGGAGTCAGAGACAACAGGGTTGCCTGCTAAAATCAAGCCTAGGGAGAAATGAGATAAGAAGAGGGGGGAAAAGACATTTCAGTCTTCCTTAATCATAGCATTTGCAATGACCTGGCATGCAGGGATTTTGCTCCAAATTTATTACTACGACAATACCTGGGAGGGGCCGGGGAGATGGCTCAGTGGAATAAGCGCTTCCCTGCAAGAGCAAGGGCCTGAGTTCAATCCCCAGTTCCACAAAACAAAAAACAAAACAAAAAGAAAAACAAAACAAACCCCCCCCCCAAAAAAAAAAAACCAATACCTGGGAAATACTATGGGAACAGCAATCCAGGGAACACAGTGGAGTGTGTGGGACACGCAGCTCCGGCTGGGAGGAGAACGCAGTGGGGGCCCAGGTGGGGGAAAGCACCGAACTTGAGGCTCCTGTCTCGGCTTCATCAACACCCGGCCCACAGGGCAGCCGTAACTGTCATCTTGGGGATCGGACTCTCTCAGTGTAGGTTTTGCTGTCAGGAGTTTTTGTCTCTGGCCTCTGAGAAGATCGGTACACTTAGGAAAGAGACAGGGAAGGAGGCACTTGCAGTTACTGCTGACGGAAGGTCAGTCGTGAGACAGGACTTACACATTTTATTTGACCCTCACAAGACGGCCATCATCCGAATTTTGCAGAGGACACGATTCCCACTTATAAGTATTGAGTCATTTTTACCCAAAGCCACACACTGGCTGCTGTGCAGGAATTTGATTCCGGCCTGTTTGACTTCAAAGCTTAGGCATTTATCTCGCCCCCACAGACCATGTAATAGCTTCAGGATTTGGGGGCCCTTTTCAACGACTGAGTGAAAGATCTGCGAAGGCTGTCTTGGGTCTTGTCTCCAACCTCTTGTGCTCTAGGCTGAGAAGGAAAATCCTTCCTTCCAAAACTCCTTGGAAGCTAAGATTTTTTTTTTTTTAATCTCAGAATGACAGAGTTAATTAATTAATTCATCAAATAATGAAAGAGTTATTATCGAGTATCTGCTGCTTGGCATGTACTTTGCTAAGACGCTGGCACTGTCAAGTAAAGGAAAGAAAATAACGAACGTTAAAAAATTAAGAAAGCAGAATAAAAATAAATAATAATGGTTTATGAGCATTGTGACTCAAAAAGAGAGGACAGGGTCCTGTAGTGAGTAACAACAAAGGCAGAGAAAACATTTAAATTGAAATGGTCTGGAGGCGAAAGCGGGGTTTGCAGAATGAGGAGGAGCTGCGTCCCCAAAAACACGGGAGAAGCGCTGGGCAGAAGGAACGTCAGCAGGGAGGGCAAGGCCAGAGCAAGCCGGGAAGCGCGGCCCCTCGGCTGGGCCCGGGTGAGCAGAGGGAGGCCGGCTCGCTACCGCCTCCGGAGAAGCGGCGAGGCGGCCGGGGCTTGGAGCGAGTGGGTGAGGACAGTAAGACGCAATGAAAAGATTTACAGTGGGAAAGCAGTACGTGTCGTCCTAATTTTGATGATTATATTTTTAATAGAAGAACATGTTATGGCCCCCCAATTTAAAAATAAATTTTATTGTGGTTAAAATTTCTTATTATTTTTGCCATTTAATTTCCTAGTTCCTCTGTCAGTCTACCAGATTGGTTTATAGCCCTTTCTTTAAATTTATTTTTAATTGTTAAAGAATATAAAATAGTAAAAAAAAGCATTAGACAGGATACAAAATTTCATTAAAGAAAGTAATAGGAATTCAACAATAGTTGCTGTTATGCATGATGTTATCTTCAAATTAGTTGTTTAAGTCACCGGATGTGAACCTGAAAAAGTGGTTTGAAATACAGAAGAAAACAACAACAAAAAGAAAGTGATAGGAAATTAAAACGAAAAAAAAAAAGAATAAAAAATGATTTAAGCATTAACTGCCCCTTTCAAAAGACCAGCAGAAATCAACAGTATAATTTTCTTCTGAACATATTTTATGCTTATATTTTTCTACATGGTACATTTTTATATTATATATTTATGTACTTATATATGTATATACATTGGCAAACCACACACACACACACACACACACACACACACACACACAACTAGAATCATGTGCTGCATAATGGTGGTCCCATAAGACTATTACAACTGACACTGTAGCTATCTTTGTTTTGGGACAGGGTCTTGCTATGTAGTTCAGGCTGTCCTTGAACTCACTATACAGCCCAGGTGGGCCTCAAACTAGTGGAGACACTCTTGTGTCTGCCCCCCAAGTCCTGGGCCTATGGCTGTGTGCTACCATGCCTGACTATAGCCGCCCTTTGTGCACACACACTCCTTGATGGACACACAATGGTGAAGTCACCTAAGGACACATTTCTCCATGTGTATTCCTATCACTAAGTGACTCATGACTGTGTATGTACACTCGAGGATGTCTGTGTGTGCATACACACATGGATATACAACTAACACATATGCTTATCATTCTGGAGCTTTCCGCCTCCTGTCATGCTCTCACTTTGCATCTTGGGGATCATTGTGTAGTGCTGCATACAGAACTACATTATTTTAAAAATGGCAGCTGAGTACTCAGAATAGCATCATGGTTAGGAGCACAGATGTTGGAGGTGGACCCCTTGGGTTTAAATCCTGCCTTCGATGAGCTTGGCCGACTTAGCCTTTCTGCACCTTGACTGGCTCATCTAGCTAGTGGGTAAATTGAAAGTACCAGCTCGTAGGACTGTGCTGGGGATGAAATGACTGACGATGCAGACCGCCCTCCTGGTGGTATGCTGCTCCTCACACAGACATGCTGGATGCTAAGTGGCCCAGTGTGGATGATTTATTATGGTCATTCAGCCCATCCCCATGCTTGTTCTTATCAATGCAACACCAAACGTCCTCATATAAATAGCATTTCATTTGTAGGAGACTGTGTGTATGAAATGATCAGGAATGAGACTTGTGGATCAAGGAGGGAAATCTTTAATTTTGGGAGATGTCATCAAATTCTCTTTCACAGAAAAAATTTCAATTTGCAAGTTCACTCACACTGTGTATCATCAAACTTTTTGATAAGTGCCAACAGGGTAGGCAAATAATGGTATCTGATTCTAATTTTATTTTCTATTTCCCTTAATTTGATTCAATTTGAGCACCATTTTTTTATATTAAAAGTTATTGCATTTCTTTTTGTGTAAACTCTCTGATTAGCTTCTTTGCCCATTTCCTCTCATATTGTTGACATTTTTATATTTAATTTTATTAGTTTTGTGGGAGAGACTATGAGTTCTGGGAAGAAACTCTGGTTGGAATTGTTCTGCATTTTCCTACCTGTGCAACCCAGGACAGGTCAATTAACTCCTCTGTACCTTGGTTTTCTTTGAATGATTACGCCATGTAACAAGACTGTTGTAAGGCTTCAACGAATTCTGAACAGAGAGACAGACAAAGCCAGACATATATGAAAGTGGAACTCTGATATACAAGCTTGTGTCATGAGCTTGGAGCTATGTAATACCACTGTAGCAGAGGATGGCCTAGGGTCAAAACTTAATCAGTGACTTTCAGCTTCTTTAATTTTTGTCCCTATTTCCAAATGAGGAACAACAGGAATAGGTGTTGGCTTCTAGGAATTCCCCATCCAGCTGCTCCAACATATCAGGTCTATCAGGGCCGATTTGAAGCCTTTCCCTTGTCTTCTGCAGAGCTCTGTTGCTTCCCTGTCTATGTACCAGTGACCTGTGCAATACCACTGATATAGGTGACTATTGTTACAGCAAGTTCTGTAGAGTTACTTGCTTTCATTCAGGTGGTCTTTCATTTCTGCAATTAGTCACTGCAGAAAACTTAGAGGACCAGCTGGTACATAGTAAACACCCAGTACCAGAGGTGGTAGTGGTGCGTGTCAGTGCTAAATGATGTTATGAATAACTTTTCTGCCTGCTTTCCTTCTTAGAATGCAAGCTCCTTGAGGGAAAATGTTGCAGCTAATACAATTTGAAATCCTCTACAAAACCTGAAACAATGCTTTGCACAGAGTGTGTTCTTGTGCAGTTAAGAGCTGATGAGTCATGCGTATCATGACCTTCCAGGGAGTGCAGTAATCTGGAGCATGGTAATCAAACCGAGGGTGGTAACTTTAAACCCGTGCATGAACCATGGGAGAGTCAGATAGCCAGGCTAGTGTTTCCATTTATGATGAGGTAGGGAAAAAAGTAGGTGAACAGTGTTGAAAGACCATTCAGTAGTGCATATTCAGATGAGCGAGTGGTGCCTTCTGGAGAATAGTAGTTACCTTCGGTTCACTACCATGGGGTACTAACTGCACAAAAGTTTTGTGAGACATGGGTGAGATGACTGAGCCAGAGAGTCCCAGATGGGTCCTTTACTTGATAATTATCTGTTAATTCACCCACAATGAAGGAACACACAGGTCCTTACTAAACACCTGTATGGGAACTCTATGGTCATGACATTGTGAAGGTTGGTAGGGCCAGAGGTGCTTTTGGAGCAGCTGAGTAACGTCTGCAGATGGACTCAAGTGTTATCTCAGCTTGTAATTCCAAATTCTAAATGTAGTCCCACAGACAATACTACTTGGTAGATTAACTTTGCATATTTGCATGTACCTTTTTGTGAAAATAAAGACAAAGTAGAATTTTACCAGACACTAAGATCCCCATGGAGAAAATATGAAAGATAGGGATGTGGGCTCTGAACCCCCATCTCTGAGATCTCCAAATGGATAGAATAAGCAGAGCAGAGAGGTCTGCCCACTGCTCTCCACTTTGCTGGTTTGAGTCACTCGTGCTCATAGCTGCCATTTCCCCCTAGGTCCTTGGCCACGGCAAGAAACAGCAGCTGTGGCCATCTAGTTCATGCCACTAATTAAATGAAATTTATGTTTTAAATTTGCAAATGGCCACCTTCTTGCCAAGACACAACAGCTCTCTGAAATCAAGCAGTTGAGCTCACTGAGCTTCCAAAGACCTTCTTTGGCCACGCGCTCCTCATTTCACTCCAATCAGCTTTTATTGATCTTGCACTACATGCCACAGACACAGAGACTAAATGTCTCTGCCAAACTGCCCCCATAAATGTTCCTCCAGCACCCCCAATTATAAGGCTGTGTGCTGCAATCACGGAGGCAGACCACAAAGAGAAATGGCTGAGAAAATTCATAATATAGAGAAAAATGGTAGCTTGGATTAAAAAGTGAACCCAAAGAAAAATGAGACCCAGGCTATGGCCAGGCAAGAGAGACCAGGGGAAGTAGAACCTGACTCTGGCCACACATCAGGAACTGTACCGTAAGTCCAGGATGGTGATGGCAGCACACACTGTAGCACTAGCAATCTGGGCGCTGGGGTAGGAGGATTACAGATTTAAACTCAGGCTCGGTGGTTTAGCAATGCATTGTGAACTTACTTTAAAAAAAATTCCAAGGAATGTAGCTCAGTGCAAAGCTTATACGGTCAGGTCCTGGTTTAGAGGAGGGAAGGAGGGAGGGAAGGAGGAAAAGAGAGAGAGAAAGAGAGACAGAGAGAGAAAAACAGAGACAGAGAGAGACAGAGACAGAGAGACAGAGAGAGATAGAAAGGACAGCCGTCCACATTATTTCAAGACACCCTAAAATAGACTTTCTGCCTGCCATTGGGCAGCCCTTGGGGATCATTCCAGATAGAACAACTGAATTGAAGAGAGCTCAAATCCAGAGCCACCCTACTTTGTATCCTGGACAATACGTGCCCTCATTATGTGAGACCTTAGACTTTTTGTTGTTGTTTCTTCACTCTTTTCCAAGTTATACCACCAGCATCTTATTGGAACCATCCATTTGGGTCTTGGTCCCACGTAAACATTTGGCTACTGATTGGTGTAAAGAAGAGACCTCTTAAAAGTGATCGATGATGTAGACTGTGCCTAAGGAGAGTCCCATGGAGAAAAAACATTCTCTCAGCCTTTCACGGGGAGCACATTGGCCAAGCAATGGCCATGACTCATCCAC
>NDGM011096465.1:0-13115 GCA_002564305.1 Octomys mimax | reverse complement strand
TCGTGGATATGTATAGGACTTTTGATGTTAAGAATTTTCTTTTCTGGGGTTGGCATGTAACTCAGTGGCAGAGTGCCTGCTTAGCATGCGTGAAGGCCTGGGTTCAGGGTTCAGTCTCCACCAGTGTTAAATAAATAAATAAATAAATAAATATTCACAGGTTGTTTTACATATGATATGCTAAATTACAAAAAACAAATGGAATTCTCAAAATTTGATTCTTTGGAAAACAAGAAGTTCATTTTTTGGTCTAGAGCAGGGGTTCCCCATCAACAGCAGCTCCGCTTTATGTAGTCTTTACTGGTTCTGACAGTGGTTCTACAATCTTCAAAGTGATACTGGTAAAGTTGCCCTGGGAATTATCATCTAAGTCATTCAGAAACCGTGAAGAACACTGAAGAATATGCGTGGGAGGGTTTTATGGAGGAGATCTGGCACACATCTCTTCTGCTCCCGCTCTTTCACCAAAATCTTAACCTCAAGACAGGAAAATATGGTATTCTAGCTACAGGGGTTATCAAAAGATCAATCTTACATGTCTATACTTGGTACTCTGAGCAACAAATATGATGATAACAATACGTAATATAACAACCATTGTTAATTTCCTGTTCTTGTTTTGAAATTCTGTACCACATTTATTGTCTTATGGTGCCTTGTTTTTATCTTTGTTCTTGATATTTGTTTTTGTATCTTTTCCTCTTTAAAAATAATTAGCACATTGTCAAGAACAATGGCAATATTGTCTTCAAGACAAGGGTGAGGATTTTGAGCTGGATTAATGGTAATGTGTCTTTTAAGCATTTACCATATTTAAGACCACACTGACCAAATGGTTATGGCAATTTCATTCAAATAAAAGTAGTAAAGTGTGTCTTGATCCATCTTGTTCACTGGATCTGACATTGTGCTATTTTTGGCGCTTCCCCAGAGTCAAAATGACCATGAAAAGTGAATGTTTTGAATCAATTCAGAAAAATAACTAAAGACACTCATGAAAGAGAATTTCCAGAACTGTTCAGGAAGTGGCAAGAACAATGGGATAAATGTGTTCAAAATAGGAGGGGGTAGGGAGATTAAAGGCAATGTGTATTTTCCTACAATAAATATTTTAAAATGTAAACATTAATCGTATGTTTTGATCATGCCTTATGTTTATTCAGTTCCAACCTTATTTCTACAGCAGGGTGGAACAGATCTTTGTGGATAGGGTTAGCCATATACATTATGGGGTTGGATAAACAATTGTTTTCTGTGATATTTTTTGGTTTTTGAAGGACTGAATGTAAAAAAATATAAGAATATGAAATATCAGATTCCCTAGAAAATAAGTAGCACTTGAATAATAAATTAACCAGGCTTTTCAATATGTAAATTAGTTACTGTATTTCTATAGGTGTAGTGTGAATAGATGAAAGAATATTCAAAAATCTTTTCAAGCTGAGTGTGGTGGCATATACCCGTAATGCAAGCATTCAGGAGGCTGAGACAAGAGGACCACTGTGAGTTTAAGACCAGCCTAAAAAGTGAGTTCAAGGTCAGCCTGAACTGCATAGTGATACCATATCTCAAAAAGACCAAAATAAATAAATAAACAAATAAATAAAATTATTCTGACTGAGTATGTGTTATCTACCAGATGATGCATTAAGTGATGCAGTAAGCCAAACATGGGCATTGGATCTTACCTTGGGAAGAACAGATTTTCAGCTTTTGACAAAGGTAATTTAAAGTCTAAACTATTGGTTTATATAAAATGCCAAGATTTGAAAATCCAGGATGTGAATGATACTTCTCATCTCTAAAGTTATATGAATTAAGAGAAGAATATTGGCACAGGGATAGAGAACTAGATGAATAAAACATAGCAGAGAGTAATAAAGCAATCTCATGTATAATTGAATAAAACTCTGAAAGAAAATCTTTCCAATAAATGGAAAAGGATGGCTTACTCAGTTAATGCACTGGCAAAACTGAAGCTATCTAGTATAGGTTGAATGTCACCCCAAGGTCCATAGTTTGGCCTATCCCATGGTGGCATTGGAAAGTAAGGGAGGCTATAGGAGGTAGGGCCCAAGGGAAGTTCGGTCACGGGATCATGCCCTGACAAGGGATATTGGACCCTAGGCCTCCTTTCTCTGTCTTTTTCACTTCCTGCACATCAGGCAGGAAAACAACTTCCTCGTCCACATGCTCCTACCTTGCTACTGGCCCAAAAGCAAGGAGGCCACCTAAGCATGGACTGAATTTCTAAAGCTGTGAGCTAAACTATGAAGCCTTTCCTTTTTTAAAAGCTAATTTTGTTACACTAACACAAAGTTAACACATGATCCATTTGAGAAGAAAATGGAAATTAGTTTTTTTATCTACAAAAATAAATTTCAGGCAGGTTTAAATACTAACACTACAATGGTAAGGCAATATGAAAAGAAAGTATTGGGAAATGTCTTTATAACTCTGGGTTGAAAAGGCTTCTTTTTTTTTTTTTTTTTTTTTTTGAAAAGGCTTCTTATGCAAGACATAAGAAACAGAAAAAGATCATGCAGGGATTTTTGAATCATGAAAGAAAGACTTTGGTCCCTATTTTGAGATCACCAGAGAAATGATTGAAATATTTCAGCATGATGGGATCAGATTTGTTTTCAAAAGATGAGTCTCTCAGCCATGTGTAGGAGAGGGAAAAGAACAAGTATTAGCACAATTAGAAGGGTGCTTTGGCAAACTGGATGGGGGGCAAATATAGTTAGGTGTAGAATGTTGGTGAAGAGAAATGGGAAGAAGTGGATACATAATTCTAGGAAGACTCAGGACTTAGAAGAGGGGTGGGCTGGAGATGGGTATGAAACCAAGCAGGGCCCAGACTTGGAAATGTTCCGTAGTTTTGGACTTTTCCCCTCAGGACATATGAGGAGCTAATAAGGATACCTACACTGAGAGGAACATTAGAGTTCTTTAGCATGAATTCTCTGGAGAAGCTTGGCCCCATGCCTGAATCCCAGTGAGAAAGAACGGTGGCCTAATCTGAGGGCTTTGTGGTGGGTATGGGATGAGGTAATGGGACTGTGACTGGCTGTGCCAGTGCAGTGGAAGGACTACCACAGATGACCCTCAAGATCACTGAGATACGACAGAGGGGAAGGTTTGCAGGAAACACAGATTAACCTTAGACATGTTGCAACAGAGGTGCAATATCTAGAGGAAAATTTCTAGTAGAGAGGTGAAAACACACATCTGAAACTCAGGGTAAGTTCTGAGTTGGAGATACTGGTTTCCCATCCACTCACATTTGACTGTCTAGTGACTCTCCTCCTACTTCTGTTTCCCATTCCTTGGAATCACTGTTCTTTGTGCACATTCAGTTCTGTGTTCCCTGTGAGAACTGTGAACTTGGCTTGGGACCTCCTGACCTACAACAACTTCCTTAGTGGTGTATCTTTGAATTACTGGAGCTATTTAGCTCACAAGGAATGAGGGCCTGACTTTGATCTGATGGGAGTTAATAACCACTCCATGCATGTCATAGATGACACTTGTTATAGTCATATCATGATGTCCTCTCAGTGCCTCATATGCTCATAGGTGGGACTATGGGGTGGTAACTGGATCACCTGGGGCACACATCACTAGATTAGTCCACTGATGAGTGTGTAGCCCAGTGTCATGTTGGGAGATGAGGCGTGGTTGGAAGAGTGGGTTACTGTGGACATGGCCTGGAAAGTTGTGTGCTTGTATCCCTCCTTTTCCCTTCATAACTCACCACTTCCTCTCTGCCCTGCCATGGACACCTGCTCCTCTGCCAGCCCCTCCTCCATGTGACCCTGACTTGGAGTCAGCATACCATGGACTGAAACCTTTGCAAACTGTGAGTCAAAATAAACCTATTCTTTTTTATCTTGTGGGTGTTTATGTTTTTGCTTCAGTGACAGGAAAGTAAGAGAGAAATGAGCGACTAACTGACCAAGGAAGAGTAGGCCCTTGGCTTTCATGGAATGAGACTGGTATGATACCTATATGGTCCTGAGCTCCCTGGAGTTGGCTGAGGCTGGGTGTTGTTTGTAGGCACATGCTCCATGGTGGTTTTGTTTTGTTTTCCTCCTGTCTCCCCTGCTTCTTTGTTAATTCTCTCTAGTTGATCAAATTTGGTGAGGTTCCTCTGAATCTTCTGCCCCACCCTCCCCCTTACACTTCCATAACCCTCTTTACATTGCCCAATTTTAGCAAAACACTTGTTATGTTGGTTTATCCAGAATTCCCGAGCCTGTTTTCAGCAAGAATGCTACTAAGTCAGTTTACTTTGAATGTCTCCTTACTAAGCATTGATGTTTCTTCCTAGTAATTTTCATCCACAACTACCCCTCCCACCTGATATCCTCCCTTCCTCAGCTATACATTTTCCTTATCCTTTTCTCTTGTATTGGAAGTTGTGTCTGCTCTCTGTCCCCTACTGCAAAACTCCATTGTACACCACTGAGAATCATCACTATGCCACTGGGACAGCCCTGAATAGTCAATATTACTGTGCTTTAGCAAAAGGCACTGAAAAATCTTTTCTTTAACATTACTTTTATATCTGGGACCATTGTCTCAGAAAAATCCCTTTTACCTACATTCCTGTCTGCTGTCTACATGAGGAAAGTGACATGTGAGGATAATAAAAATAGTGAGCTATTAAGACAGCTCAGGAAAGGATGTGAAATAAGAAAAAGGGCAATCAAAGATGAAATAGTGTAAGTGTTACAGTTAAGTGAACCAAAATAGGCCAGGTTCTTGTGTAGGGCAAGGAAAGAACTGCCATGCATACGTCTAGTAAGTGGTAAGTAGCTATGTTTGTTACAGATCATGGGACAGTAAGAGAAATAGACAGAAGGGGAAAAGGAAGAGGAGTCCTTGATGAGCTTTAGTGCCACCCAGGCTCCCAGTATCTAAACAGTCACACATCCCCCATTCCAGGTGTCTCCCACTTAGCCTCTCACTGGTGTCTGAATTAATGGTCTGCTTTCTCTGATTTCTAGACCTCCTAAGCTTAAACATACATGATCACCACAGTCATGCCATGCCCTGCTGAAAGGAGTGGCTCCTAGAGTTTCCCTGTTATCTGACTGTATCCAAAGCATTATAATTTACCATAAAGATGGAGAGAAAGACCAAGAATAAGACTACAGAAAAGGTGAGGCAGAAATTTTGCAGAGTGGGTGAAGAGTTGTGAATATAGAATATGGTGTGAATCATGGAATTTCAGGTGAAGGGTGTGAAATGAGACAGAGGGGTCAAGTTACTCAGAGGTTGAAAAGGATCTATTAAATATAGAACAAGGAGGTCTTGGTACAATCTATTAAATATTTTTGGATTTTACTATTTTAGAAGGTAAAGACTGGTGATAAACTGGGTGTGGGACCTGTAATCCCAGAACTCTGGAAGGCTGAGGCAGGAAGGTAGTAAGTTTAAGCCTATCCTGGGTGGTTTAGAGACTTGATGAATCCCTGCTTCAAAATAAAAAAATAATAAAGGGCTGGGCATGTAGCTAGCTCATTGCCAGGGTCATGCATTCAATCACCAACCAGTACGGGGGAGCGGGGCAGGGACTAATAGTACTATACATTCATCTTCTAGAAAATTATTTCTGAGCACTGACAGCCCAAGCTCTGTTAGTGGGGGACCAGATGATACTATCTGCTACGAAGTGGCTGATGGTCTTTGTACAGTAATCCAATGTGATGAATATTGAGACAGCAGTAAGTCATTACAGGTGCACAAAAGACTGAACATCTGCTCATGTGGTCCAATTTAAGGACTTCACATCATTTTATATTGTAATTTTGACTTATACTTCTTTAAATAATATCCTACTATTCACTTAATAACATATATATATATATATATATATATGTATATATATATACTTGGAAGTAACGGAATAAGCTGCTTTCTCACTGTGAGAGTATCCTTTTTATTTAAACTTTTATAAATCTTTTTTATTGTTCACATTCATTCTATTTATTTATTACATTAGGTAGCCTCATGAGTAATGATTCATTGACTCTGTTAACCTTCCCCACCCTTTTGCTCATGAAAACAGTCAGTCAAGCAAGTAATGGGAAATATAAATACGTCTAGCAATAAACTGAAGAATAACATTCAGCATTACTTCATGTTTATGGTTCTCTACCTTTTAAAAATTTGTTCAATTCTACTTTGTAGCTTCCTGAAATGCTGTTGAATGAGAACTCAAGAAAATAGTCTTTGGCCTGATCAGTGTCGTAAGGAGATCCAAAATTCAGAAATAACTGCAAATATTTGTTTAAATAAGAAATATTATAAGTACAAAGTATAGATCGAAGAACAGAGAAAATATAGATTATGCAACTGGTATTTGTATAAAAATGTAGACATTTGTTATATAACAATACATCAATATTAAACTCAGTTATGCTTCCTTTATTGTACTGCATAATCATCGCCATTTACAATTATTAGTACTTTAAATAACTGAGATAAATTCTGTAATTACGCAGACTTCATTACTTGAATATTTAAGCAATAACTTTCTTTGCAGTTGTAAAATTTTATATTGTCCTTATTTATTGTTTTAATTTTCCTTTTCCTGATTCACTTTTAGATTCTGGAAAGAATGTACAGTATTTCATTATAATTTGGAGCCATATTACTAAATATGTACATTATACATTAAAATTTAAAAAGTTACAGTTGAATTGTATTTTAACCTTTATTTACAGCTCAATTATTATTTAGATAGTACGTTTCTTTAGACAGTTTTTGGTATCATATTTTCCTGTATCATTTATACAAGGTGATTCCTTTCACAGCTGGAATCCCGACATACGCAACCTTCAGTTTTATTGCAATAAGTATTAATATTTATGAACATAAAAGACAAAGCATGTAAGAATCGAGAGACACAAACTAGAGAAACAGCAGAAAGAGTTTCAAAGGTGAATCAAATCCAAGGCTCTTCTGTTCCGTGAGGGCGACTGATCGGGTGCTCTTCAGGTAGGAGAGTGCTACAGCTGGATGGCTTGACGTGGTTGGCACCTCTGATAGCTGTACTGAGGCTCCTGGAAGGATTGGCAAGAATTAGCAGATACGAATAAAATGAAACAGAAAAAAAAAAACAAAAAAAACCAAAAACTGTAGCAAAACACAGCAACCGATTGCAAATAACATTTTCATGTTACTCTGCAGAGCTGGAAGCTATGGATTGAATAATAATTTAACAATATGTATTAGTGGGGTAGGGGAAGAAATATCTGAGATGTTGGCAAAATGTGCCAATTCAACAGCCAAATACAAACTAAAAATGAGCGTTTGAAAATTGTACGTACATGTGTACTTTCGTGCGTGCTCAGTCTTTGTTGGAGCAACATTCCCGGGATCAAGAAATACGGGAATTACCACGTGGAGCAAGGTAATTTATTAATAGTCTCTGGGAGCAAGTGACAGCGCCCTTAACCTTAGATTCTTATCTGTAAATTCTTTTATCTTCTGCGAAATTTGAAGTTCACGATTTAATACTGAGGAAGAGCAAATTAGCAATAGCAAATCCGAGGTTTTTAAGAGTTCAGGGCTGTGTCACCTGAAAAAGGCATTTATAGTACTTCCTCTAATTTCGCAATTACAGTGTACTGAAGACCTAGGTCTGCAAAAACGGCCTATCGCGAACTAACTTTAGCGATGAGCAGCAATTTCTCTATTTGAAATGTAATGCATAATTGTCCTCCTGCTTAGGCAAAACAAAGGCAGATACGCTAAGGAGCAGTCGAACTGTGTGTTTTTTTCAAATAACTAGGCATGGAGTACACTCTCGGGCCACTATCTGACTAGGGCTTTGCACACGCAAGCAGAACACGCACACACTCTTCCTTTTCATTCCTCCGCAAAGTGAAGCGGGCCAGACACGGTCACGTGACGCGAGTGACGTCAACCCATAGGTTCGCGTGACCAGTCTTCCCGCTCCCGCCCCCCCCCCCGCGCGCAGGAGATATCGCGAGAAGCAGGCTTACTATCCGAACTTCCCCGGGCTTGGGGGAGTTACTCCGAAGCGCAGGAAGGTGTGGCACTCTGGCGGGGCGCGCTCTCCTGCTGTAGATGCCAGGCTAGACAGAGGCCTGTGGGGGTGGCCCGCTTCTGAGCAGCACCCCGGGACAGGGACGGCAGGTGGCCCGCAAGGGGCAGGAGAGCTGAGGTGAAAGTGGTACGCGCCCTCCGCCCCGGGCCGCTGGTCGCCCGCGCCGGCCCTCTGCGGCGACCCCGTGCTGGCCCCGCGTGTCGCCCGGGCGGCACTGCCCCTTTAGCTCCGGCTCGCGCTGCACGCGCCGGCTTCCCGGGCATAGGTCAGCCCTTCTGGTGCCTCGCTCCGCTCGCCGCTCTCTCGGGTTCCCGTGCCCTCCGCCGCCGGGGTCGCCGTGGACCGCGTGCGCCCAGAGAGCCGGAGGCGAGACGCGGCCCGAGTCGCTAGAGGGAGGCGTGGGGCCGGGGAGGGGGCTCTGGCATCGGGCGGAGGGAGGGGCGGAGGCGGTGCCGGGGGAGGAGACGAGCGCTCGCAGTCGGGGCTCGGCGCGCCTGCCTTCGCTGCGTCCTCAGCCGCGGGCTCGCGGACGGCCGAGTCCCCGCGCGCCCCGCGACAGCTTCCTCGGGCTGGGGCCGTGCGTCCCGCGCCTTGCGCCTCGCCCCTTCGACCCTTCACCCCTTCGCACATCGTCTCTTGCGCGCTCCGCGCCGGCCGCGCCTCCCTCTCCCGCCCCGCTTTTCTCTTCCGGAGGACTTTGCCCCTGACATCTGGGGAGAGGGAGTGGAAAGGGGGCTCCGAGACTGTCCGGAGGCAGAGGAAGCGAATCAGGCCCGCAGGCGGCTGAGGAGACCCGCGCTGCCCTCCTGTCCGCTCCGAGCCCCGCCCCGGCGCGCCCTCCTCTCCGGCGAGCGAGCGACTTTGGGACGACGAAAGTGAGCGGCCCGGGTGACAGCGCCGCGGGCCAGTCCCGGGAAGCCGCGCGCCCGCCCGCCCGCCGAGGATGGCCTCCACCGCCACTTGCACCCGGTTTACCGACGAGTACCAGCTCTTCGAGGAGCTCGGAAAGTAAGCGCCCTCGCCAGGCATCGTGCGTCGCCCCCGACCCACTGGCTTTTTGGCTCAGGGCGAGGGAAGAGGGGGGCAGGGGTTGAACCCCCCTGGTGTGTCGCTCTGGGGAAGGCGCTGACTCGGGGAGTGGGGTGGTGGTGGGGGGGTCGAGAGCGCAGACGCCGGGACCAGAGAATCCCCAGCCCCTTTCTCGTCTCTATCCCTGCCCGAGAGAGTGAATTACGATCTCTGCAGTTGTAGCTGTCATCCTGCGAAGGGTGCTGCATGTGTGCACGGGGCTGTACGTGTGGCTCGGAGACGGGAGCCTCTACCACGCACACAGATCACGTTTTCTGTAAATAGAGATGCCAGTCGGCCTGACCCGCGCACCGATGAGCGCTCGTTGCACCGACGGTGACATGTTTATTGATGCCGAAAGTTCAGCTCAGTCTCGTGGAGTCACTTTCATGTCCAGTAGTTGTTCTGTTCAGGAAAAGGGCCATTCGACCGAACTCACCCCCCTGCCCCATAGCCACTGTAATTCTTTGAACCGGATTAATCGCTCATCGTCCTTCCTGAGATTTGGGAGCGAGTTCTTTTAGCTCCCTGTGAGGATTTACTTCTCCAGCAGCATAAAAAGCCCTTTGGAGACTGGGAGAGCACTGCCCACGGATACCCTAGCTTGTATGAAACCACCTTCTGCACTCAAATGGCAGAATTAGTTGGAGACATTACAGAAAGGACAGGATACCTACTGAGGACATGAGCCCTGAGTGTTGATTTATGTAGCATCAAACCCAAACAATTCTTCCATCCATAGTTCCAGCAATTATCAAAAGGGTGTGTTTGCATGTGTGTTGCTCGTTCATACAGCTGAATTCGAGGAAAGGTGTATATCCTTAAAGGTAGTGAAAATTATATCCTTATACACTGTCTGCTGTTAAAACATGGAGAATATGTCGGAAGTGCAGCTTAATTCTGCTTTGTCCCCTCCCCCAGCCTCAAACAGGGCAGAGAGAAATCACCTTACCAGGATTTGTTAAAGTGCACACTAGTGTGCTCAAGATTTATATTTTAATGAAGACAATCGCCATATTTACTTAGTTGGAGCCACATTAATTATTTTCTCCTATCAAAATAGGCAGCAGATTTTTGCCACTGCTCCTCCTCAGTTCTCTGTGCAAGGTTTTCCCAGAGCATTTGGTGTTGTGTGTGAATTGTAAGATGTTTTCCAAATTCTGGTGCAAGCAAGAATGATCATAATTAAAAGTTCCTTTCATTTTGTTGACTACTAATGTATGCTCCCAGTTAGGTAAAATTTTACTTTCTATCACTTAACGTTGAAATAATGTCTGGGTTTCCTGGAAGAATTTTTTTTTCCCTTTTAGGATGTTAGTAAATTACAGGTATTTGACAATTCACTGAAATCAATAAAGATGTTCAGATTTTATAAACGTTTACCAAGATATCAGATCCGATGCTATTGATCATCCGCTAATGATTTGTTTCCAGGGGGGCATTCTCAGTGGTGAGAAGATGTATAAAAATCCCTACTGGACAGGAGTATGCTGCCAAAATTATCAACACGAAAAAGCTTTCTGCTAGGGGTAGGTATTTTCAACCATATGTGTGTTGCTTTTGTATTCGTCATGTTGTTTGTTGTTTTTCTTGTAAGTACAGATCATTTAGATATAATTAAATTTTAGATTTAGGTATCATGTTACATATTGAGTTTTTTATTCTCTGAATGCCTCTTATTGTGCGTAGTTTAAAAATAGATAAACAAATATCATTTAATAAAATTTGATATCTGTATGAGCAGTATGTAAATAACTATTTTAGAGCAAGTAATGTCACTACATGCATTTTGCATTTTTAGTTCCAGTATAAAATAACTTTAAGAAGGATCGTGGAATGGAAAAAATCTAACTTATAATTTAAATCATAATTCCCTTTTGCTTTTGGAAGGAAAAATAGGTCATAGCTCAGTTGAATCATATATTTCAGTTGTAGTTACACTTGAACTTAATTTATCAATGTATATTTAACAGTAATGGCTTTGGGAGGAAAAATTGTGCTTCCTGTAGTCTAGGAAACTCAACTTGATTTTGGTATTCTGGATACAGTGTCGAATTCTGCGTGGTTGTCCCTGAAACTTCACACGGACCATGTAATGTATTTCGCACATGCAGGTTATGGCCACAGAGATCAGCATAGTCATAAAATAACTGTTGATAGAAACAGAATGTCTTGAATCCTACTGCATTCTTTTTATTTTGTCGAATTCATGCAAAAATACTTACACTGATATGTTAGACATTCCAGTTATTGTGGGCACATGTCTAAAATAGTTCCATGGGAATTTATGCTTTATGAAATAAAAATTAAAACGAACACAGTACCATGCTGTAAGCCTGTCTTAATGACCTGGCTTAAGTAATCGGAGTAGAGATTCCATTACAATTAGCTTTTCTCATTTAATATGTCTCTTCACAACTGCTTTTTGTGAGTGTCTGGCATCGTTATCTTTGTCCTTTGGTATGATTAGGATGTTTGTATGTATTAAAATTCTGCTTTTAGCATATATTTAGTTTTAGGTGGCAGGGTCTTCAAATGAAGGGGATTTTGTTGTTATTTTCTTTGGCTGACTTTAATATAATTCTGAGGATGCTAAAGTAACCAGCACCATACCAGCATGGTATGAAAACTAGTTAGAAACATGTTGTATAAATTATCTTTTTTTCCTAGTCTCTACTGCATAGAAAGTTTTCTAAAATGATAGAACTTGGAATGTTCTTTCAGGAAAAAAAAAGGAAAAAGACAAAAATGTGTAGTCACTCTTTTTCATTGATTTTATTATTTAATTCCTGTGTGGTGGGTATTTTTTGGGGGCATTTTCAGATCTATCCCAAGTCTTCTAGTGGCTTTAAATTTGCCCTCAAATCAGTGTAGTGCTTTAGGTTTATTAACCTCCCTAGGTAGCGTCATCCCTTATATCCACCTAGCTCAAAATCTCTACTCAGAATGGCAGGAATGGGTCCTGTTCACATACCTTCTATTTTTTGCTGCTTCTGATCTGTGGAAGATGCATCTCTGCAGCTTTTCCTTCAGCAGCCCATTCCTTAATCTGCCTGAGTGCATGCATTGTTGAAGAATATCATGTGTGGGAACTCATTGCTCAGGGTCTGAATTGTGATTCTCACATGTACCAGCTGTGCAATCATGGGCAGTTTGCCTCTATTCCCTGAGCTTTATTTATTTATTTATTTATTTTTTGTTTGTTTGTTTAAAATCTGTCAAGTAGGATAATAGAACCTTTGCTTGTAGGGTTTTTATGTGAAGGATTAGTCCAGTGTAGATAGCACCTGCCCCACAACTTGCAATTAGTTAATAGTAGCTGTTATTATTTTCTGATAGGGTTGTTGAAGTAATCAAATTAAAGTACTTATGTCAAAGAAATTGAAAACTATAAATTTAGTGGAATATTTGATGAACTGTGAGAGCCCAATGTGAATCTTGGTTCTACTGCTTATTGTGTAAATTTGGTTGTCTTTTACCTTTCCTGGATCTAAGCTTCTTCATCAATAAAATGGGAAAAACATAATCATGGATTCTCATGGGGTGTTTCACAGATTCAGTGAATCACTTCTTAAATTGCAAAGTACCATAGCAATTTTACGTAGCACTACTATATCTGTGAAACTTACAGCATTTATTCTATGAAATTCTCAACAGGTTTATATTATTATACAACTATAGGTGGTTATTGAATATTTGTATTTTAAATGTACACATTTAAGACGGGGTGTGGTGGCTCACGCCTGTAACCCCAGTGCTTGGGAGGATGAAAACAGGAGAATCACTACGAGTCTGATCTACGTAGTGAGACCTTGTACTAAATACATTTTTTAAAAAATCTCTTAGATGTACACATTTATATAATCTATACCAGTATTACATATTCTTCAAGAAAAATACCATGTTTTGGGGCTGGCGAGATGGCTCAGTGGTCTAAAGCACCTACTTGGAACAAGCTGAACTA
>NDGM011096460.1:0-15010 GCA_002564305.1 Octomys mimax | reverse complement strand
TTTCTTTTCTTTTTTTTGGGAGGGGGGCTTTTGAGACAGGGTCTTATCCTGTGCTTCAGGCTGGCCTTGAGCTCAGTCTGTAACCCAGGCTGGTCTCAAATGTGCACTGATCCACCTGCCTCAGCCTCCCGAGTATTGAGATTACAGGCATGCACCACCACACCAGGCAAAAACTGAAACCTTTAAAGCCATCCCTGACTTCTAAAGTGAGACAGGCAACAGCAATAGCAACTCTCTCTCCAAGAGGGCAGAAAAGAAGGAAAGGTTGACGCATGTGCGTCATCCACAGACCTCGGGGAAGACACATTTCAAGAAGGGATTCTGGGCAAGAAAAGTGAAGACCCACATCCAGGCGCATGAAACAAGGTACAGCTTATGACGACTGCAGAGTCCCATTGCTTTATCTGGTCCTGAATTAGACAAAGAATCAACAGAACAAAGGCAGACCTCGTCCCCTCTGTAAACAGAAGGCATTGCTACAAGCTATCATGAATGCAAGTGAAAGTGATTTTAACCTCTCTACGCTGGTTTCCAAATCTGCAAAATGGGACTCCCACCTCCTATCCTTCCAGGTACAGGGCACCATCTCCTGGGATTCCATCTCCAGCAGGCACCGCGCAGACACTGCACAGATCTGCATTAATTATTGTCCACCTTCCCTTCCTAGGTTTCTCTAAGTTCTCACAGCTTAAGTTTCTCTGGTTATAATTTATGTCAACTGAACTATCAGGAGCCATTTATAGACTTCAAGTCTGTTGGATAATACATGTTCTTTGAAAGTAAATCAATCTGTATTAACATTTAAAAAACAAAACACTTCATGGAATCTTACACTTCTAAGTATTTTCCTTTGAACACCAACTTTTAAACTGTTATCTAAAAACAGCCTCCAATTCCAGCTTTTTGAAACATGTATTTATAAAATCACAACTGTAGGTCCAAAATCTAGTCAGGCTTTCTATCGACCCTCTAAAAAAAAAATGTTTCCCAATTGTACACTGAGGAAATCAGATCAGAGAGGTAGACGCCTGCCTGCCCAAGGTTTCGGGAATATTGAGTAATACACTTGGGACCTGAACCTTGGTCCTCAAAATCAAGTTTCATGACACAGGTTTTATTTACTGCAGCTAAAGCTGTCCCTACAGCAGCCAGGCACGCTGCTCATGGTGGAGAAACACCTGAAAACTCTCACTATCATCACACCTCAAGGAGAACTGGGACAAAACTAATGGCTGCCTTTTTAAACTGAAGAAGAAAAAGGTTCACATCAGATGCAGGTAAATCCATCTTCAATTCCACCTTCCTGTTACATTCTTAAGTAAAAGAAAAAGCTCAGAGACCTGGCAGGAATCAGACATCGACTGTGTCTGGGAAGCAGGCCTCTCTGAAAAGATAGATAGTATCTGGTGAATTCAACACTACAATTCAAAGGGCTGGGCTCATGATGAAGCAAACCGCGGGCAGTCCCCGGACGGCCTTGGGCAACTAGCCGGCAGCACTGCTGTTAGCAGAGTGTGGATTCCCTGCACTCAGAGAGCGCAGATGCTTGCCGGCGCCATCAGCCCTGGCCGGGGCTCTGCGCAGGCCTCACTGCTCTGCCACGTCCAGGGCGCCTGCACAACTTGCCATCTCCCTGGGCTCTGCTAGAGCTCACAGACAGGCTGGAAAGCACACAGCAGCCTGCCTGCCTGACACCGAGGTCCACGCAGCGTCACGCTGAGGATCTGGAAGTTCTCTGAAGATGACGTGACCTCTGAACTAAGCTCAGCACCCAAGAGAATGTCCCTGCATGAAGAAAAAGCAACTAGGCCTCGGGAACACAATGTGCAAAGACTTTCCGGAGGGTGAGTGCAGGGTGTCCTTGGGGAAAGTGACTAAGCCTAAGCCGGTGAGGCCAGGATGGAGAGACAAGGCAGATGGCAGGACACGGAACTGGAAAGGAATGTGGCAGGCAGGACGCTGGGGACTTTGTATCCCTCACTAGTGTGCTCGGATTGAGACCTGTGGAACTGCACCTTGGGAAACAACACAGAGGAAGCTGGAAAGTAAGGCCATGACCGGAAGGGATGATCAGACAGGTGTGGGGTGCACAGCTGTAACCTGGGGCGGGGGATGCTGGGAGGCTGAGCTGGGTGGATCCCAATTTCAAGGCCAGCCTGAGCAAGTTAGATGGAAACTGAAATAAAAAGGGCTGGGAATGTCACACAGTGGCAGGGCACTTGCTTAGCAGGTGTGAGCCCTTGGGTTCAAGCTCCAAGACCAGGAATGAATGAAGGAAATGAGGGAGGGAGGGAGGGAGGGAAGGAGGGAGGGAGGGAGGGAGGGAAGGAGGAAGGGAGACAGGAGATGGGAGGGGGAAGGAGAGAGGAGGAAGGAGGGAGAGAAGGGAGGGAAGGAGGAGGTTAGGAAGAGGGGAGGGAGAGGGAGGGGGAGGGGAGGAAGGAGGGAGAGAAGAGAGGAAGGGAAGGAGGGAGGGAAGGAGGGAGGGAGGAGAGGGGAAGAAGGAGGGAGAGAAGGGAGGGAGGGAGGGACGGAGGGAGGAAGGGACCACCTTCCAGGTCAGACTCCAAACACAGCAAGGGTGGAGAGTTCTGAAGAGCCCTCCTTCTCAGAGAAGATGGCTGTGAGGATCGCCCGTAAACCACATCTCCATTGGCCCCTCCCTCCAAGTCGGACACTCTCCATGGGACAGACCTGCAGAGCACCGAAGAACAGCACTCTGTCTTTAGGGGCCCTCCAGCGTCACTTAGCTCCTTAGAGCACTGAGCTCCACAAGACAGGCTGAAGACATGCTGTGGGCGCTCTCCTGGGCCTCCCCCAGCAGGAGCCAGGCCCAGTCCAGCTTTTCCTGTGTGTCCTCCACATGCTGTGCGCCTTCCACTGCCAATGAGCTTGCCCTGAGCCACCAGTTAGGTTCTGTGTGCTACATCATTCTCTTGAAGGAGAAACCCTGGTAGTGGTTCCCAGATGTCTACAGCCCCAGGAAGGTGAGACACCTTCCCTGTGCTTGAAAAGCTTCCCAGATATCTAGAAGGACGAGACCCAGAAGAGGAGGGGCCAAGAAAGAAACACTGCCGCTGAACAGATGAAGTATCTCAGGCTCAAGTAAGGTAACCGACAGACTCGAAATCCAGATTCCGTGTTTGTAAGCACCATACATGTATACTCTGCTGCCTCAGAGCTTTCTGTGGTGCAGGTGAGCAGAACAGATAGACCATTTCCAGGGCAGGGGAGAAGATGGCGTGTGGTTAGCAGGTGGCCATCGGGATTGCTTCCTTCAGAAGGTGGCTTCGAAACAGAAGTCTATGGACAGAGCAGGAGTCCTCTCACTAGAGATGGGAGAGGTCATCCCAGGAATACCATGAGCTAGGAACACCCTGAGTCTGGAACACACAGAGATGGGAAGGTATAAGGCAGCCCTGGGGAGAGGCAGGAAGTGGGGTGCTTCACGGACAGGGGAGCTAGGGCATAAAGCTGTCCCCAGTGGACACAAACCGCTGTCTGGATCTCAGAGCGCTGGGACACCAGGGCACAAGTTTCTGCTTACCACCTTTAAATACTGGGGAATGATGCGCTCAAGGCAGAACTATGACCCAGCTTCAGCTTTCCTTGGGGCTGTGTAATCTGGTGTCAGAGCCACATCAGCAGCCTTTTAGGGGCTGGTCCAGGATCAGGAAAATGGGGTGTTCAGGTCCTTTCAAATCAGAGAACAGGACAACATTGTTCCTTGGCTTTGACTTCGGGATGCAGTTCTACACGTAGTTCTCAGATCACGGCCTGGAGAAATGACCAGACTCCTTAAGTAATTTCCAAGCCCTGCTTGGAGCCGGAGTACCCCGACTGGCAGATGCAGCACAGAGAATGCGGTAGGAATCAAAGAATTCAAGGAGGGCCATCCAGGTAGTTCAGCCGACTAAAGCACCTGCTTAGGCAGGCACAGGGATGGGGGTTCAATCCCACCACCACATGAGGTGCCGGCCCCACCACCCCCAGGGCATGATGAGATGGCCAGTGAGACTGGGCGTGGTAGTGCATCTGTAATCCCAGTGCTTGAGAGGTTGAAAACAGAAGAATCACTATGAGTCTGATCTACATAGTGAGACCTTGTAGACCCTGTCCTAAATACATAAAAAGAAAAGAAAAAAATAATTCAAGGTACTCTGTCACTCCTGAATTTTCTATTTAGAACCGCAGAATCCCGACCAAGTCACTTCCTCATAACGGGAGCACAGTTTGCTCATTTATAAAATGAAAACAGTAATCCTTAAAGATCTTGGTTCTTGTGAGAACAGTTAATAAACTAGAATATGAGGGCTTGTGCTCCTTCTGCATGTAGGGCGATGTCTTAGAAGAGCCCGCCTCCTCCCAACAGCCATCACGCTGCTAGGGGTCCTATAAAAACTGCCCAATCCTCCTAAAGAAGCAGTCTAAATCTGGAGTTGTCAACAATATCTTCCCTGCTGAAAATTGAGCTGTATTCCCCAGGAAAGTCATTACATCTTTTTGTGCCAAATTGTTTTCATCTTTTAAATGACCCAGTAATCCCACGTTGGGCAATATACATAAGGGAATAATCCAGAAGGAAAAAAGAAGGCAATTTGTTCGGAGATGTTATTCATCGTGCTATTTCTAGCTCTTTCTATATCCCCTATTATAGCACTTATCTCACTGTGCTGTAATTATCCACGCCCCTTCCACACGCCTCCAAATTATCTTTGAATCAGTCCCCAGCACCTAGCACAATGCCCAGCATACAGTAAGGACTCAATAAATGTTAGCTGACAGAGTGGGTAACAGGTAGGAAAGTTCCTTTCAAAACTTGAGTGAGCAAAAACAAAACCCAGTTTTTAAGACGTAAGGTTACTTGATTTTCTTAAGACTGTAACCACCACCAGAAGAGAGTGTAAGGAAACTGTGGGAATAATTACAGGTGCCTGATAGAAGCCTGCGATCCTGGGGGCTCTCCGGGCTTTGGCCACCTTTAGTGTAAGATGGGCACGGGATCCCTGGGGGCGGAAGGTGCACACAAGGTCATTTTGGCCTCGCAGGCCACACAAAGCTCAGTGAAAACTCTTTGCTTCTCACTATGGGGCAACGAGTAAACTACCTGCCCTCTCTGAAATCAGCTTCTCCACTGAAAAAGGGAGTGTTTCCAGAAACACCCGGGCCACTGGCGGGAATTACAGAGAGGAGGTCGTCGCCAACAAGTGTAAGTTCAGGTGTGAATGGAGGAGGAGGACTGTGACAGGCCCTCCCTGAGCACGGGCCTCAAGGCCCACTGGTGCTCTGGGACCCCTGGGACCCCACCCTCTCACTGAGCCCACTAGGCCCATTTCACAGGAGGGACAGGGTACTGCAAAGCTCTCTGGGAAAGGAGACCAAAACCTCTGTCAGGACAGAGTACATTAGTAAAATAAGGTTTGGGGATATGGTTCAGTGGCAGAACATGTGCTTAGCATGTGCTAGGCCCTGGAATGCTCCCTAGCACCCACAGCAAAGAAGAAAAAGGAGAGGAGGACAAGGTAGAGAGAGAGGGAGGGGGAAGGGAAGAGAAGGGGAGGGGAAAGGAAAGGAGGGGGAGGGGAGAGAAAAGAGAAGAGGGAGGGGAGGGGAGAAAAGGGAAGAGGGGGGAAGGAAATGGAGGGGGAAGGGAGAGAAGGGAAAAGAGGGACGAGGGTGAGGGGAAAAAGGGGAGAGGGGTGAGGAGAAGGGGGAATAGAAAGAGTAGAGAGAAGGGAGGGGAGGCAAGAGAAAGGGGAGAGGAGAAGGAAAAGAAAGAGAGAAAGAAAAACTAATATATTAAATATGGCCCATAAAGTCAACATCACTCATAAAGTTCCATATTCTTGGTGGGAAAGAATGCCTTATAAAAACACCCAGGGAAAGCAAAGGAAGCTGCGCATTCTGCCGGGCTTACTCGGGCATTCCAGCAGCTCTCAGCCAGGAAGTCAGAAGCAGGAAGCCACTGCCCCAGCCCCTTGGCCCAAAGCTCAAGGTTGCAAACCAAAGCAAGCGGAGCACGCACCCTCTCTAGGGTGGGAACTGCAGCTGCTCCAGTGTGTGTCCTTGAGGCACCGGTTTTCACCCCCTCTGGGTCATTCTCGCCTGATGTTTCTCTGAAAGAAATCTCGCCTGACATCCTACACAGGATCCCTGCAAAGCGCGCCCCAACCCACCGACCCTGTGCAGCCCGGACCTCTGCCCCCTTGAGCTACGTTTCTTACTTTGAGAAAAGGTCTCTAAATCACTCCTAACCCGCCCAAACCAGGCTTGAGCTTGCAGTCCTCCTGCCTCAGCTTCCCGGGAACTGGGATTCCGGGAGGAGCCACCACACCCAGCTGTTCTCTGCTTCTGCTCTGGACCGGGCCTCGCAATGAAGGCCCCTGCCCACAGCAACCAGAAAGACGCTTGGCACTTAGCTGGGATGGAGCCCGTCCTACCTGGGGTTGGCTCTCCGGCCTGCTGAGTGCCCCCAGCCTCCCTGGCTTCACTCCCCTGCGTCTTCCCAGCCAGCCTTGTGTTGCTGAGAGCCGAGCTCACTGCCACCTCACGGCCTGCAGCGCTTTCACGGACCAAGATGCTTTGCGGGACTGTCCTGGCTCCAGGCAGCTCGCAGCGCCCCGCCCCACACCGCCTGCGCCCCTGGGAACCCTCTGGAGGGACGGCCAGCCCGACTTCCACGTGCATTTCTCACGGCCTCCCGACACTCCTGCTGGAGTATGTGCTAGGAGAGACCACAGGTTTGCGGGTTCCTGCGTGTCCTCTAAACCGGGCGCTGTGATGCTGCCCAGAACGGTCCCGGGCACACAAGTGGGGACTCAATAAAGATTTATTAGGCACAACGGATACAACAAAAGGGAAAGAAACTGCTCAAACGGAGGGAACAACTGGGATGAGAGAAAGGTGAAAAAAATATATGCATACACACAGGACAGCTCATTGTCCTGGTCATAGTTCTGCTGATTTCTGCTGGTCTACTGAAAGGGGTAGTTAATGCTTATTTTTTTTTTCTCTCCTTTCTAATTTTTTATAGTTTTTGGACCTGTGTTGCATGCTTATATCTGGTAATCTAAACAGCTGATTTGAAGATAACACATAAAACAATCACTGCTGAATTCCTAGCATTTTGCTTAGTGAAATTTTGCACCATTTGTAATGAGCTTCTTTACTATTTTTTAATTCCCTTTAAATTGTTTTTTTAAGAAGTTTTTAAAAAGATTTATAAAAAAACAAAGATTTATAAAATTAAGTAAGCACAACACCAAACGGAAGAAGCCTCAGCAACCTCAGGGAACACAGTCCACACAGTGGCCACCATCTTGGGGTCTCAGGTGCTAAAGTGCACTAGGACTTGAGCAGGGATTGACACTGTTAGGCCTTTACTGGTCTCTTGGGTAAAATCGTCACAGCACCTGCCCTGCAGAAGCATGGGGGCAATTAACACGGTGTGCAGCGCTAGGGCCACTGTGCCCAAGGCACCCTTATCTTGGGCAAGACCAGGGAGGCCCAAGAAGAAGCCTATGGGCAACACTGAGCAAGGAGCAGGCCCGGTCAGAAACGCGCTCCACCAGCCCCCAAGGGCCCCAGGAACACAGCACCCAGCCCGCGCCATTCATTTCCATGTTCTGCCTTCCTCCAGAAAAGATCCGAATTTCCTGATGAAACATGAAACCGCGGGCCCACACTAACCTACTAAATGCATGAGCTTAGGCCAGCAAGATAGCTCAGAGGACTAAGCGCCTGCTTAGGCAAGCGCAAGGACAAGGGTTCCATCCCAGCAGCCCAGGCCACACTAGCCCTGCCCCTGGGCGCCATGAGCCACCCACCGAGACTGGCTGTAGTTGCACAGGCCTGTAATTACAGCACTGGGGAGGCTGAAAACAGGAGGATCACTAGGAGTCCAAACTAAGTAGTGAGACCCTGTACCAAATACATAAAAAAGAAAAAAAAAAAAGAAGCAATCGGTCCATGATGTTCAACATAAGAGAGAAAGACGGAACAATAGCAAGGAAGGTGAGATGGGTAGGAAGACTATGGCAAGGCAGCAGAGCCCAAAGCTTCACACCACTTGCCAGAGGCAGACTTTAAATTTGGCTGAGCTTCCCAGAGGCCAATATAACAACAAAGCAAAATATCTGTGCAGAATCCCCAGGAACACTCAGTGCCTTGAACTGTCACAGCAGAGAGGGGGGACGTGTTACCACCCAGCCAAGCAGCACCGTTTTACCACACTGTCCGCTGTCCACTGGATCCCGATTCCAAACACTCGGAAGCCAAACCACTTGGGTCCACTCGCAGGCAGCCGTGACTCCATATCCTGAGTGTCCAGTCCGATGCAAGGCACCCAGTCGGTAATCGACCATGGCAGCTGTCCCTACTATTGATATCAGTCTTCCCACTGGTATCCCCAGTGCTGACTTCCTAGTGCCCTTGCCTCTCTGCATCATAACAGGAAAACACCCCAAGTCTCCCCTTTCAAGGCAGCCTCCTCACACCTCACTGCAGACCTAAAATCCCTGACCCACTCCAGTGGACCCAAGGAGGTGACATCCTGCATGCGATGCCTGGAAGCCAGGCGAGTTCCCTCCTCCTACTCTCCACAGCTGCTTGCCCTCGTCTGGCCACAGGCTGGAACAAATGTGGATCTCGGAGCAATTCCTGCTCTGAGGCCTTTGCCACCTAAAGCCACTGACATCAAAGTGCTTCCTCCAAAAGCTGTGCCTCCTCCCTGAGGGGACAAAGGGAAGCCCTAAGCTGATCAGAAACTGATCCTACGTCCAACATCTGCTGATGATGGCTTTGCAGCATCTCGAGGTCATGGAGGGAGGTGCCCTCTTACTCTCTGTCTTCCTTTGGTTACATCAAAGCTGACCAAAATTGTGTAGGTGTGTGTGTGCATGCATGTCTGTGTGTGCAGGTGTGAGTGTGTGTGTGTGTGTGTGTGTGTGTGTGTGTCGAGTCTAGACAGAATCAGGGTTCTCTTTTGAATGAGAATAATACTCCCCAGCTCTTACAGCTTCACAAATAGCCACAGAGACCCAGACAGAAAGCCCTGTTTGGTTTCTTTCAAGGCCTGTGCATCACTAGTCACCCCCAGAGATGAATCAGGCATAAAAAGTCTGCGCTACTGAGTTCTGCCTTCTGGACAAGCTGTCCTCCCCTTTCAGGAAAGAAAAAGCGATAAGCAGCAGAGAAAACCAGAAGGTCACATTTGAACAACAATCGTATGACCGAGAGAAAAGAAAGCTCCTGGAAAGCCAGGAAGGAAAAGGAGAAAGAGATGAAATGCAAAGCAACAACCTATTGAAAGGAGCACTGAATGCTCTAATTTTTTCTCTCTCTTTTTAATTTTTGGCCCACTCTGCATGCTTATATGTAGTAATCTGAGCAACTAATTCGAAGACAACAATATGCACTATAACAAGGACTGTTGAATTCCTGTCATTTGGTTTAGTGGAATTCTGTATTGTTTCTCATGGTTTTGTTTCCTTTTTTTTTTGCCCTTTAAAAGATAAAAATAGAAAAACAATAAAAAATAGTAATCAGACAATAACAAATGCAAGCACCGGAGCCCACGCCACACACTGAAAGACATCTGAACTGGGAGCGGCAGGATCTAGCCCACCTGCCACCAACCACAGCAGCAGCTGGAGAGGAGTCCAGCGTCTCTGGGCCCCCTACTCTACACAACGGACATTCCCCTGACTTGCCTGCGCAAGGCTGGTAGAAAGTGCATGAACCAGCCAAGTGCCAGGCTCTAAGCCTGCCAACCTAGCCAGTCCTCTTCAGGGTAGGCGAGCCCTGCTCCCTGGGACCCCTGCTCCTCATGAGTCACAGAGAGATGAAACTGAATCAGCTCTCAGACTCTTCGGGACTCTAATAACTCTTCTAAAAGGCACAATGTCCTGCATGCAAGGTACATATCCCATGGGGTGGCCACCACCCAAGTGCCATATGCTGACATGTGACATTCTCTTAATTCCCATCATAACTCTGCTTTACAAGGTAAAGCCTCCCCTCACCCAGGTGTCTACAGAAGCCTCCTTTGGCTTTTCAATAGAGCCCCGGCCACCAGGAAGATGACACTCCTAAATTATCTTTCTACCCAACTCAAGTTAGGCCTCCGGTGGCAGGAAATATCTGTCTCCTGTTTTTTTATATACAAATAGATTTTTCCCTCGGGCAGATCCATTTCTGAGTCTCACTGCGAGCAGTCTCCCCTGGGACAGCCGCTCTCCATCCCCAAATTGAAGCAGTCAGTGTGCCGCCCAACAAATCTCCCATCACCAAGCAAGCCAGCCCTGGGTCTGCAGCCAGGAATGCCACTCGCTGGGCAATCTTGATGTACTTACGTGAGGTCAGGCCCACAGCCGCGGCCTTGAGCGCTCCCTCACTCCCTCACACGCCCTCCTGCAGTCCTCCTACAGGACACAGCAAAGTGGTGGCCCTAAAGCCTGAGGGAAACAGAGCTGAGACATTGGCTCCTCCTCAACCTCCAGAGCAAGGGGCAAAGGAATGGAGGGGGCAGGGCAAGGGCAGCAGCAGGGGGAGGGGGCGACTTTGTCTCTGGAAACAAGAATTCAAATCCTGCTTCTCCTAAACCCTGAGTCACCTCCTTCTTCTCCAACAGATCAGTGTGGTGGGTAAACATTGCCAAATATGGAGAAGCAGGCTAGAGGATGTCAGAAAATTTGTCCTTCTCTACTCTGGCACTTGCCAGTAGAGCATGCCCGACCAAAGACAGAATTCCTTACTGGGAGTAAATTATTATCCCACAGAAGTGGAGCCTCAGCAGGGCCTTACTATTCTGTAATGGGAACAAGCCACCCCTTCCCTACCTCAGAAACCACTGGTGTGCGGGTCTTAGGTTCACCTGTGGAATGGACAATCGAAAATGCAGCAGTCTGAAACACAATAACCAGTTTGACTCTTGGGCCAGGGGTCCTCCTGGCAACAGGGTCTGGCACCAGACTTGAAAATGCAGAATAAAACCAGACTCTCAGCTGAGCACAGTTGTGGATGGGAGCTGGGTGAATTTCCCAGTTTAATTTGTGAAATTAATTCTCACCCTGAGGTTCTGTGAATGCTGGATGACTAAGCTGAGTCAAAGAAGCAGACCCGGAAGGAACAGGGTCTAAAAATGACTACAAACTGAATGAAAGGAGAAAGAAAGAGAGAAGAGAGTTGTGGGGAAGTGGAGTTGTGAGGCACAGGGGTCTGCTCAGAAAAGGGAATCCAACTGCCATGCATGGCTACCTGGTGGTTCTGTGTCACAGAGCGGTCTGGTTCCTTCTCAGAAGGTCTAGGAAGGAGGAAGCAGGTAGTAAGGAATGCTCCTCATTCTTTCACCACCACAGAGAGTCTTCCAGTATCCCACCAGGCGAAACTCAGCAGAGGAAAGATATACTTCATGGAAGATAGTTGCGGGGGAGGGGGAGGGTTAGGTGAGCCCTTGCTTAGAGTCATCTCCCAGTTCCTGGCTCTTGCACTCCAACCTTGAGGTTGCTTGTCCTCATCCCAGGGGGGATTCAGACCAAAAACAGCTCTGCACATGGAGTGAGGGGTCCCAAGACCTGAACCCAAATCCCTCGAGAAGAGGCTGCCTCAGTCAGCTCTCCTCCTGCAGTCTACATTTTCTCATGGATCAATGGTGTACCGTCAAAAATGATCCAACTCTGCACATACGCTAACAGCAGGTTCTACTTGTTCTACGTGCTGTATAGTCAGCTGTACACTTATGTTGTTTTGCATTTTAACAAGCACACCACAAGCAAATATACCCTATTTAGTGCACATTTAATAAATGAACATAGATGCAAATGACTACTCATATAAGTAAGGAAACAGGGTCCAAAATCTTCCACCACACACCAGAACCAGAATTCAATGAATTGTTCTTGCCACTGCAACTTTCTCAGAAGATCCAAAATAGGCAGAGGAGAGAAGGAGATGCTCCTCCCCCTCCTTTCACCAACACAGCTCCCACCAGCATCCCATGGGGGAACCTCCGAGGAGGAAAGAGAGACTTCATGGAAAACAGTTGCCTAGGGATAGCCTGAGAGCTTACAAGATCAAGGTCCACAGGGTGAATGTCAGGAGAGATATGAAAATCGGAATGCAAGAGTTTACTTTTTCTCTCCATTTCTCAACTATCTGGAGGTCAGTTTCCTTGCCTACAAAAGGATGCTTCACTTCCTCACGTCTGTGTGTCCGTCTTCCTCATGGCCACTGAGAACCCCTGGTCCAATGCTTGACTGTCTGTGAACCCTACCCCAGAGAGCAGAAACCATTACCTCCTACAGCTGCCCATTCTGGCTTTCCACCAGGAAATTCTTCCTTGTATGGTACCAAATTCCGGCTCCCTGACCTCACTCTGCTTCTTCAGACCATATGTCAGCCAGTGCTGTTTCACTGGTTTAGAATTCTTGTAGGTGAGGTGACCATGAGTATAGAGACAAAGCTATTCAAGACCTCAGCCCTCAGTCATGCCCACTGCTCTCCTGAACACATTGACTGCTCACTCCTCCTGCATTTGCTGCCAACTTGAAATCCATTCTTTTTGGGTTTTTCCAATGTGCTATTGCTAAGCAACCCATTCAACATCTGTACTGGTGGCCATGCAGACTCACAAGATGTGCCCTATAAAATCCAGGCAGATGTATTTGTGCAGTGAGAAACTAAAGAAGACTGGCCTTCAAAGCCAGCTCTGCAGCCACCTCTGCCACACGGCACTGCCCATGCACATTCCCATTCCCACCCTTCCCAGACGAAGCTTGGAGCGCCATTCCCGGCACCCCATGACTTGCCAGACTTAAAAGTACCTCCAGGATACAGGCCTGATCCAAGGGAGAGAAGGGGACAGAGAGAGACAAAGACAGAGACAGAAAGAGACTGTGAGCGACACAAAGACAGAGACTGACCAGAGACAGACACAGACAGGGAGAGAGTGCTCTACAGGAAAAGAGGGCCTTACAATGCAGTTTTAAGAAAACGAAGCAGGGCAGTGGATTCAATTTGCTAAACACAGTGTTGGAAGCCTACGATTGCTGAAAACTCTCACAGGGTATTTTTAGTTTTGTTTAGAAATGAAAGATGTTCTTTTCTTCCAAAGTTCTAACCCACAACTTCAATTCATTTTTGCTTCCCATCAGATGTGTGCCTTACCATACACTAAACGCTTTTCCAGACGGTCCCATTTAATCCTTATTAAGAACTATTCCTGGGGACAGTACTACATACACTCCGTTGGCTGGGAGGAAAACCGAGGTTCAGAAAACAAGTATATTACAAGTTCAAACCAAAAGAAAGAAGTCAAAAAAGTCCCAGTTTCAACGTTGTGCCACGCTCGCTGCTTGGCATCTAACTGTTGAACTTTTCNAGAGATTAAAATAGCGCCTCTGCCACCCTCTCAGAGCAGTTATGAGGATCAAATGAGATAATGGGAGTGAAAGCCCTCTGGAAAAGAGGAAGGCGGTATAAACTGTAAGGGATTATTGTGTGATTACTTGTAAATGACTGCACTCCACTACAAACACAAAGAACGAGGACCGCCGAGGTCATCCGTAAGATGAAGAAATGTTAGGCTCTGCAAATTCAAGGAGCATCCGCTGCTCTGTGGGGCTGGGGCTGGACGCCGCTCACTCTTGGAGTTCAAAGCTCGGCAGCGGCTGTCAGACTTTCAAAGTCCAAAGCACATGTGTATAGGACTCACGACAAAATCTCCGCTTCCCACTAAAAGCAAACGCTAGGCCAAAAGGAGGTAATAGAGAGAAACACTCCCAGGACCCTGAGACTCAAAGTTCCAGAAACGTGGCCTTCAATATTTTCCTTGGAGGAGTTGTTAGACACACAAGCTCAGATCTCTCTGTAATAAGTCCATGGGGAAATAAATGCATGGTAAGGAGCTATTTACCAGAGAGCACTGAGGAGGCACCCAAGCATGAATTAATCAAGGGCACGAGATAGTGCAAGTTGCAGAGACCAAAATGATAGTAAATCTCCAATCCCTTAAACCTCCCGGCCCAGCTTGTAGAGGCTGAAGCTGGAAATCTGGTAACCTAAGCAGCAGGCTGAGCATGCGCTGCAGAGGAAGCCGGCTAACATCCGGGCTCTCTCTGCATATCGCCCTGGAGGGCCCCCAGGATTCCTGGGACCTGAGGGGTCCCCACGATTCCTCAGAAAGCAAACCCTGGAATGGCTACTTTCGGATCTCTCCCAGCCCCACTGATGATCAGGATTTTTCTCCAAGCCTACAGAAAACTTTGGCACCACTGCCATTTCTGGACGGGCACTTCTTCCCCAGAAATCCATTCCCAAGGCCGACGCTGAGCGCACACCTGGAGGATGCCAGTTCTCTGGTTTGTGTTTCACCCTTTGCTCTCTGGTGCTGAACATCTGGGAAAGCACTCAACGCAGTCATTACCAAGTGTGTGAACACCTACTGTGTGCATGTGTCTGCATCTCAGGAGAAGCCACAGCAAGGCCAGAGACGCAGGCAAGCCCAGGGAGCTCCCAAGCCTGCTGAGGGAGAGGCGGACTGTAGCAAAGGGCAGGCTGTGGCAACACCACAAGTTCTCTGACTTCCTCTCGATGGCCACCCTAGACTTTGGGGATGCAAGTTAAAAGTGCACCATGCAAGGGCCAGGGCGAGGGCCAAAGGGAAGGCCAGGAAGAAGGAAGGGTACAAACCTGGGCAAGGAGATGTCCAGGAAATATGGCCAGAAAACAGCAAACAAACAGCCCCGCACTAACAAGATTTGCAGGCTGTGAGTGAGAGAGGTGCTAAAATAGGGGAGACAAACACTGACAACTCAAAAAGGCCAATTGATAACTTATTGTAGGCAAAGGTGATTATATTCTATTTCAAAACTAAAAGTGGGGTGGGTTTTTTTTTTTCTTTTTGAGAAATAAAGTTTCAATGATACCATTGATAAGTTTACAAAAAACAGAATAAAGGGGCTGGTGAGATGGCTCAGTGGTCTAAAGCACCTACTTGGAACAAGCTTGGCAA
>NDGM011096444.1:0-12065 GCA_002564305.1 Octomys mimax | reverse complement strand
CTTTTTAAAACATTTTGGGAACTTTTTATATATACATTTGTGTATATATTAACAATATTCTCAACACATATTAAATATATACCAACCATATGAAGTAGAAACTTTAGATATTCACACAAGAGACTTGGAAATCAACATGAAGACAGACTTCCACATGAATATAGTAATATATGTGATGCACATGATGATAGTTTGCTCACTGATGGACCACAGAATGACATGAGTCCCATAAATTTACATCCCTAACACAGGCTGTCATTTTACTTTGTGTCAACACACTTTAACCTCATGTTAAAATGTATGAGTTAATTTATTCCTATTTGTCCCAAACTGGAAAGTAAATAAATATCCATCAAAAGGTCAATAGATAAATTTTGCTCAGGGTCAGGGATATAGCTCAGTAGAATAAGTGCAAGGGCCTGAGTTTAATCCCTGGTTCTGCCAAAAAAAAAAGGGATAAATTTTGCTAATTTCATGTGTTACGATACTACTCACTCACTAAACAATAAACTTTGCATATAAAAATTTGCCAAATGATTTATATATATTGCATTTAACAGTTCTATCTTTTTTTTACAAAATTCAATTGAGGCTTGTATTAAAAATCATTTGTTATTTACTGTCTAATTTAATCATGATAGATTATGTCATCTAAATTACTAATTAGCAGTAATAAATGTAAAATAATTTTAAGAAGATTAGTGAGTGATTCTTAAAGACCAGATAAAAAATTTATAAAGTTAGCGATTCCTTTGCATGAAATTTTAGAAATAAAATGATCAACTGTGCTCAGTGTTGTAATGAATGCAAATATGATTAAGAAAAATAAAGTTTTTGGAGCTATACTTTAGATTGTGATGGTTATTTCATGGTGCTATAGATTTAATTGCAATCCCCAGAATTTATGTCATATCATTTAACTATCAATGTCACTTATTTGGATCTAAGTCCTTCAATGCAGTAATTAAGGGAAAATTAGTTCATTCACAGGGGTAAAAATGTTAACCCAGGAGTAGTTACGTTGTTATTATTAGACAGAAAGAGATAGCACTCATGCACACATAGAGGGACAAGGCATGTGAGGGTAGTGAGAAGGGGGCCATCTGCCTCCCAGGAACAGGGCCTTTGGGAGAAGCCAGTCTTCTAATCTTGAACCTTGGACTTCAGGCTTTAGACTGTGAAAATCAAATTTCTGTTCATTGAACCACCCAGTTTATGGTCTTTTGTTACTGTAGCTCTAGCAGATCAATCTGTGTGGATTACACTTATAGTGACAGTAATCCAATGTTATTAAACATCTGCCAAGTCATCAAATTGTATGTTTTTATGGAAGAACAGTACTAAACACAAATTATACCTCGATAAAGTTGATTGATAAAATCTCCCTAAAGAATGACTAAAAGAGCACTAGCCTGAATGTTTTCTACATTAAGTAATATTCCATAGACGAAAAAGAGAATATTGATTCCCTGTTCAGGATATCTACAGGAAGACCAGAAATTCTTCAAAAGACATACTGCTCTCACTGGGCATAAATAGTCTATATCTAGAATATAAAAGTTAGAGTGACAAAGGACATCTGGCTTGGTAATGGTTCTGCTGAAGCGTCAGCAGAAATAAATGGTGTTTCCCTGTAACACTGGAAGCAGAAGAAAATCACAAATGTCACTGTCAGGAGAGAGCGCTCTCTGTATAAACAGATTATACTACCAGAGGATCCCTAAAATAATTGTGAAAGATTAGAGGAAGCTGTAGTTCTAGCAAGGTGAGTACAGTTAAAGCCAGAGAAGCATAGGCATGATTAATTATCATTGTTTTAACCTGATGCCTGTTTCCAAGTAATTGCTTCCTGAGAAAAATAAGGTACTTCACAAGAAGTTAATGATAGAGCAAAAAAATAAAAGCCAGTCAAATTCAAGCTTCACTTTCTTGTAGAAAATTTCCAATCTATGGTAATCCAAGACTTGTTTCTCTCTCTTAATAAATGATTTTATGTGAGTAGGTAATTGAATGATTGAATGAGTTGCATGCAGTCTTGGAAAGGTCATTTCTTTGGCTTTTTAAGTTTAGATGTTATACTAAAACTAGTTATTGCATGTAAATGATTTAGCTCCTTTCCATTGCATAAGTTTTAAAATCTGTACATTTCTAACGATATTTTATTCTATTCTACAGTGTTTTGATATAATCAGAACTGTTATGTCTAGACTACATTAGCCATATTCTATCTCTAAGAGTTCCCGAAGTACTAACAGTTTCAGCTCTACTGATAATTGAGAACATACTCTTATTTAATGTAATTCAGGACCTTGTCCTTGCCAGGCAGGTAATGTGCTGCTAATCTGTATCCCCAGCCCACATGAACTATATCCTACCTAGACATTTCAGTGAACTAAGTATCAAATGTATATCAACTATGTGCTAATAAACTGAATATAAAGCACAAAAGTAGTTATGATCTGTGATTTGACAACCACCACCACCATACTCTGCTGGTGCAATTGCAAAGTGTAATCCAAGAAAACAATCCAAGAAGGGATATTCATTTACCATTTTCTTCTCCATAAATTTGCCATTTTCTCATTTGTAAGCTTAAGTCATTGATTTAACCAATGTAATAGGTTGTTAGCTAGCAAAAAAAAAAAAAAAAAAAACCCAAAACCATTGTTTATATGTAAACAAAGAATTCAAACAGAAAAAAATATTTCAAATGATTCCCAGTGATATTTTCATTTGAGCATACTTTTGTTTAAGCTCATTTCAAGGTCACTACTAAAAAGGCTTAAGATTGCTTGAGATATCACATCCAATTTAAAAAATAGGAGTGTAAACTCCTAAAGAATTGATTGTAGACAAGATCTATCACTATATTCTATGAACTCATTTAATAAAAAGGGGTAAAAAACATGAATAGAATCCTACCACAAGGTACTATATTGCTTTGAAATAATGAATTACTTTATAAAAAGAAAAAAATTTCTGATAAATTATAAAGGCTTTGGAAAAGAGAAGGAAGGTGTTTTTTATGTAATACACTAATTATATGAGAAAAGGTTACTTCATTTTATGTATTTTGAACTCATCAGAGTCACCAACACTTAAAAATCATAAGTTATATTTTGTTCTTTTATGGAAAATGCTTTACTGTACTAATTTTATTTTCTCTGACAAATCATTTTTCTAGGTGTCTGTAATCTTTCTTATAGTCAGAATGAGATTCACTATTTAAAATACAGTAAAACTACTTAATCAAAATGAGGATACCATTTAAGGGTTTTTGCCAAAATTTTCCAAGGCTCTATCCATCATTTCTTAAACTGTTAGTATTCCACTTCTGAACCACATTTTGATTTGGAGTAATAAATCTTATCTTTTTATTTCCTTTAAGCATAATCTAATTAATTGAGTCTGTAAAAACTAAGCATAATTATAAATGCTGTTAAATTATTATGAAATTCCTAAACATAATCTATATAAGGTAAGACATTTCTAATAATCAGATTGCAAATCATAAGTTAAAAGGGTAAAAAAGCTTAAAAGTTAACCCTAAATTTTTAAAGGCTAAAATTTGATCCTAAAAATTTAATGTTAAATTTCTTTAGATGAGGGCTGGCCAAATAGCTCAGTGGTTTAAAGCGCCTACAGGCAAGTGCAGGGACTGGGAGTTCGATCCCCAGGCCTGCCAAACAGATTAAAATCTAAAGATAGGAGATTTTAACAATATTATTTGATAGGGAACACAAGAAGATGAGAACATTGAATGTTTTACTTATCTAATTGAGAATAAATAATATTTAAAATAGATACATTAAGGAGTATGTTTATATACCAAACTGCTGCAGAGGGTATTAGTCTCACATACAGCAATATGACACACAGATACAAAGAATGATGAGGAGAGAAAGCCCTGGAATTCTTGGGGGCTCTGGGACACTCCATGCTCAGGGTGGAACAAAGGGCCATGAGTTGGAGCACGCCTGTGTTTCAGCCTTTTATTGGTATCAATCTGGCAGGTGGGTATAGTTCCCATCAGAGTGCTAGGGAAGAGAAACTGCAAGCATGTCTATAAGGAGAAACAGAGCACATTTGCGCCAAGCACAGAGGCTGTCCAATTAGCAATAGAACATATAACTTGGTGCTCAGAAAGCTGGCACCTTTACTGCCATGAAGGTCTGACTATTTTCAAGTCTCATGATCTCAGCTGAGATATTATCACATACCTTAGTCCTGCACAGGCTGTTGCTGGAGCCTGCATTCTAGCCATCAGTGGGGGTGGAGGGGCCATTTTGACCCACTTTGCTGAGATGAGACGTTTCGGCATCTCAGATGAACTCAATCATGTTCCTTCAGCCAATTAAGGAAACATCTGTTTCCTCATAGCCAGCTTTGCATATCTCAGTAATAGGGTTGAAGTGAAGGGCAAGTAAAAATGGAGACAAGGGGCTTCATTTCTCAGGGGAATGTGGCTTGATGCTCTCCCATATTTATAGATATGGTAATTATAATTACAAAGTAGATAATCTATAGCATAATAGAAATGTACAAGATATTTCTGAAAATTATGCTGACAATTTCAAGTGAGAGTTTTCAAGAAAAAAATGTATTTCTTTTGAAACTTTAATACTTTCCTAAATTTGATAATTGCTTAGAGATTGATAATTGATAATTGAAAATTAATTTATGATTTGAAGTCTGATTATTAGAAATGTCTTACCTTATATAGATTATGTTTAGGAATTTCATAATTATAACAGCATTTATAATTATGCTTAAATAGTTTTTACAGACTCAATAAAGCAATTATCAAATTTTTGTTATAATATTGGCCATGCTTTAATAAGTTTCACTACTGTTGAACTACAAAAATCTAGTTTCTAGAAAATAGATAAATACATTTCAAGAGAATTAATAGTATATTTAAGTATAACATGTATGAGAGAATGTATATACTTAAACTCTATCTGATATGTGTAGCTATCAATGTGGTTATTGTTTACTTTCATAGTTTTCAAACAGTTTCACTCACCTACTAATCCCTGAAGGTGTTCTCAAGTGCATCCCAAGACACAATTGATTTTCACTGATTTAATATTTGATTAAGTGTCTTAGATAGTGCTGTATTATCATTTAAAGATCATATTAGCGCTACTGTGCTTTATTCGATGTAATTAAAGTTATTTTGCAAATCAGCAGCAATTTAAATGAAGAACAATAAAAAGGACAATTTAAATTCACAATTAATTTAGCTTTTTGATTAATCTGATAACATTGCTCTGTAATTTTCTGTTATTGCACAAATATGAATTCTTTAACAAACAAAAGTCAATTTGTAGGAGTTATTTATTTTGCAGAATAGATACTTATTTAGCTTCAATAAGTCATAGAGAAAAACAACTTAAAATCTGAAAACTGCTAATGAGTTCAGAGCGTTTGCATGTATATATGCTTTTCCCTGACTGTGAATATAGTATAATTGCTCTATAAATTTTACAGTTTAAGTATTTGTCATAAAAGTAAATGAGATAAAAATCTATGCTAACTAAAGCGTCATTTTGCCACACTAGTTTTGTTTTACTTTTTTTTTTTTTAACAGAAGTGAAATAAAAGGGTCAGAACCATTAGAGTTTTATAGCATTTCAAAATCACATTGACACAGTGCTTTTCTAGACGTTTTTAAAATTTCCTAGACTCAGTAAAATTTGGATCAAAGTTAAGAAAATAAAGCAATTAGAAAACAAAATTTTCTAGGACAGCCTTAGCTAAATTTTAACCCTCATAACACCATTGTTTATCAAGATTCTCTTTAGCGTTCATTCTCAACCTTCTACCTTTCTGATTTTGAGCTGTACTTTTTTCATAAAAGTAATTATATTCTTAATGAAAATGGAATGTGGTGGCAATGAAACCAAAATCATTCACAGCTAATTTATATGCATTTTTATAATTATTGACAAAATAAATACACATTTTAAGAAAGGTTGACTGTGAACCATAGATACAACCTCTTCACCTCATTTCCACAATGGAAAATTATGAAATCATTTACATAATTTTGAACTCATTCTCCTTAATGCATTACAGAAACTTTGTAGATAACACATAATGTAACTCATCAACATTATGACTCTTTCTTTTTTTTTTTTTTGTATTTTTAGGGAAGAGTCTACAGGCTGTTCAGCGTCTCACTACGAGATTGGACTCGCAGTGATCTGCCTGTTTACAGCTTCGCAAAGCTGGGACTACAGGTGTGCATCACCACACCCAGTCTCAATTGGCATCTCAAAGCACCCTGGGGGCTGGGCACCTCAGGCCCAGGGATCAGACCCCCGGCCCCTGCACCTGCTTGCCAGAACTTTAATTCACTGAGCTATTTGACCAGCTCTTATGACAGGAATTCTTTACAAAAATGGCAGCTTATTTCATTTGGAAATCATCACTTTCACCACCGGAAGACAATAGCATAAATCACAAAAACTGTGCTACTTTTGAAACATCTTGAAATTAATTTTCAATTTTCACATATATATAATGTGGAGCATTGCCATCTTACATGGCTTTCCATGTTTTCTTTATCTCACCAAACAATATAGGGGCATAGAGATTGTCCTCGGTATAGCCATATACTCACAAGAATTTGACCCATATGTGTCCCTGGAAGGAAGAACTGGGACTCTAGAATGTTGTGATCATGTTGTCAGCAATGTCCAATGGGCAACACATATTGAAGTTTAGAAGACTAGGATGCTTAGTGGAATGGGGAAACAAAGGCCAGGCTCAGGATATTTTAGTCTTAAACAAGGACTCCAATGACAGTTGTACTGGAAGCCATATATTTACACTGAGAGAAAATGTGCCTATATTTTTCCCATATTTTGAGACTTTCTAGGAGACTAATATCGAAGATATGGACTTATCTAATATAGAAAATCTCAGGATAGCTTAATATTTAGATTTTGGCATAGGTACTGCTGTGTGGTTTAGCCATATTTGCAGGCAAAAGTGAACAGAACATTCTGAGCAAACCTAAATTTTGTCCCAGAAAGAACTATGTATAAAGTTAACACCAAAGAAGGAATATCTGCTAAAGATATTAGTGACCTCAAAAGGAAATCAAGTATTTTGTTCCACAAAAACAGAAGAGATTTTACGAGTGTATCTCAAGAGTCAGAAAGATGCCACCCATTGTTGTCTTAATGGTGCAGACACTTTTGAGAGTCCCTGAGATTCCTGCTCGAGAAGGCCTTCCTGTGGAATTGATTATCCAAGATTCAAGCATTATAGTGTTTCATAAAAACAGGAGCTCATAGACTGCTACAGCCACTGGGGATGGGGCATGACTTCTTAGTCTGAAGATTAATATTTAAGTTTTTAAGAATATGAAAATTATTTAGAAAATAAAACCATATAAATTTTTGTAAAATATGGAAATAGTGGGAAGAAAGAGCAGAACAAGGGTAGAATCCAGATGAGTAGATAACAGGCAAAAGGATTATAGATTTTGCTCTAATCAAATTTATATGATACAACATAACAAATGTCATTTTTAAATAGCAAAAAGCATAATGAATAAGGTAGAAAAATATCAAAGAATGAAAGTGATATATAACGTGGAATTTAGATTGAAAAAAGAAATGTCAAAAATATTTGAGGGCCCAGGGAGATAGCTCAGTAGAATAAGTGCTTGCCTGGCAAGCACAGCTGAGTTCAATCCCTGGCACTGAAAAAAAAAAAAATTGCTTGATCTCTTGGTAAATATGGAATCATTTGCATGGAGGATCTGATTCATGAGATCTCTACTGTTGGAAAATGCTACAAAGAGGCAAGTAACTACTGTGGCCATTCAAATGATCATCTCCACGAGGTGGACTGAAGAAAAAGACCACCCATTTTGTGGAAGGTGGAGATGCTGAAAATAGGGAAGACCAGAACAACAGGCTTATTAGAAGGATGAGCTAAGGTATCTACCATGATGTTTTTATGATATGGTCAGTTAATAAAGTATATGCTTCCAAATTTAAAAAAGGAAAATTTGAGGAAAGAATTTTCCTGGTACATAGACAGTAAGTGCAAAGGGGACAAACAAGTGCACTTTAATTGATGAACTTGAAGTATGCCAGCCTCAGAATTCAGCAAGGAAGGACCAACACATCTGCTCTAAAATGAGTTTGTGTTCTGGTCTACGTGCTCTACTAAACACTTCTATTCAGGGTGCCATGGTGCCCTGCTTTACCTGCAAACATATCTCTAGCTACAGCCAGAAAGTTGATTAACAACAAGCAGCATAAGGAGAAGCAAGTAAACCTTTTTAGGAAGTAATTTCTCTATGCTAAACAAGAAACTCTTATCATTTATTAATAAATGATAAGAGTAAGGAAGTGCAGTTGACTACATAAAATATAAGTTGCTATGATAATTCAGCAAACCAGTGGCTATCTCTAAGTAGAATTTCATAGATAGAGTTATTTTAAAATGGCATACAGAGCATCAGTTGAGTCCAACAGGCATCATAAGTGTATAAAAATTAACAATATGTTGTCTTGCATTGTGAAAAATTAAAATCTATGTCTCCTTTTCCTAACATTTTCTTTCTTTTCTTTTTTTAAATTCCTATAAATTACTCATTTTCAGGGGGCAAAGGAGATAGTTCAGTAGATAAGAGCTTGCCTGGCAAACACAAGGTCCTGAGTTTCATCCCTGGGACCAAACACACAAAAAAAATCAATAAATAAAAGTACTCAGTTTCTCACTCATAATCCCCATGACAGTCAATTTCAACAAATGTTAGTGTCTACAGCCATGTATTGTAAGGGTGGTTTGTCACATCAGGGATAATTAAATATGAATTATTCTAAAGGAAAAAAATCACCATCAAGAGTACATATCATTGAAAATATAATGTAAGGCATGAAAGTGAAAACTGAGGAATATTGAACCTCTCCTTGCAGTTCATACTGATAATCCCAACCTTGAACACTTTGGATTTCTAAATCTGTTTAGCGAATAATATTTTATCAACTCACTTTCCTGAATATGTTAGGCTGTAGTGACGGATACGTTGACATTGCAATGCATATTGTGAGTTTTCAATTACTGCAAAATTATCAGTGTATTTTAAAGACCAAAGCGATTTTCTCTTATTGAAAGGAAGAAATTAGAAACAAAGCTGCCAAGTGATTTTGTACAGGTCACATCCCAAGTTAATTGGATATTTGGTAATAGAGCCACAACAACTGATCCTTGAAATCCATCACCAGAAGATCATGTTCTCTTTTAGAGTAAACCAAGTAATTCTTCAAATGACATACGTTACTAGCTCTCTTACTGGCTTTGCCCTTGTTTAATCATCTTTATTGAAGTGTAATTTGCATACAAGAAAATATGCCCAGTTTACATGTGAAGGCCAATGAGTTCCTAGAAATGTTATCACTACAATTATGGGGCAACTTCGCTTTATGATGATAAAATTTGTTTATCTATTCAACTATTACTGAAAGTAAAAGAAAATGACCTTTTTTTTCTACCTTTGTTAATAAAGTTGCAAGATGGTCCAGTGTGGTGGAGCTAGCCCAGTGTGGTAGGTCAAGCCGGAAGCACCCAGGCCCAATAGCCAGATACAGACAGTCTGGGACATCAGGGAGGAGCCAGAGGGACTGGAGCCCAGCAGCCATGCCTGGCCTGTGAAGTTCAAGTTCTGTAGAATTAAATCCAGTGAGCTGAGGTGTACTGATGGGCCCAGGGGAGCCTGTACTGAGGCCTAGACCTAAAGGAAGTATCCTCGCAGCACAGAGGGGCAGGAGGGAACCTGGATGAACCTGTCTGCCTGAAAGACCCCACGTACGTGGAGGGAAGGTAGCCAGACAGAACTCAGGAGAACTAATTTAAACAAATTCAGTTTATGATCTGCTTTGTTACATAGCTATAATGTTTGCCCTTATGGTGCAAAGTAAAAAACCATTGGTTATAAAAGTTTGTCAATTTCTAAACTTCACAAACTGTTAGTATTGCTAATTGTGTAACTGTAAATAGGATATTATATCTGCCTTAAACACATGTTTTCCCTTGGGTAATAATATTGACAGGTGCTTGAGTAATAACCTGACCAAAACCCTATACCGAAGGACAGAGGACAGTGCCAAATGGAAACCAATATCCCATTCTCAATGAATAGAGAAGGCAAAACACCCAGAACAGGAATAGCTGGGTTGAATAGGAATTCCAGACCTAGTTATTTGAGGAGTCTCCATACTGATTTCCAAGTAGTTGTACCAGTCTAAATCCCACCAACAGTGGAGAAGCATTCTTTTTCCCCGAGAGCCTCTCTATCATTTGTTCTTAGTTCATTTCTTTATGACAGCCATTCTTTCTGGGGTGAGATGGTGTCTCGATGTTGTTTTAATTTGAGTATCTCGAATGGTCATTGCTGTGGAATATTTTTCATGTATTTATTTGCTACTTTGATTTCTTCCTCTGAGAAGTGCATGTTCAACTCAGACATCCGTTTTTGGATTGGGTCTTTAAATTTGGGGGTTCAAAAATTTTTTTAGTTCTTTTATATGATTTAGATAGAAGTCCTTAGTCTGAGTGATTGTTGAGTAAGATTTTTCCCCCCAATTTGTGGGTTGTCTTTTCACTCTGTGATTTCATTTGAAGTGCTGAAACTTCTCAGTAAGATGAGATCCCAGATGTTGCTTCTTTGAAGTATTTCCCATGCGGTTTGATTTTTGTTAATGAACTCTATGCCTATGCCTATGTCTTCAAGACTTCCCCTATGTTTTCTTCCAGTACATTTGATATTTCTGTTATAATATTTAGATCTTTATCCATTTAGACTTTAGTTTACTGCATGGTGATAGACCCAGTTCTAGTTTTAGATATAGTAAAATGAAAACTTAACATAAGGGTTCAACAATGAAGATGAGGGAAAGGAGAAAAGATAACAAAAAGGAAGGAGAAAAATCATGTAAGTATATACACAGAATGGCTGAGATGATTGTACTAATAATTTACATCAGTTTTTTGTTTTTGAAAATAGTAGTTAATATTTAGAATTTTCACTTTCACTAACTCTATGCTATTTGTGGTCTGAGCAACTATACCAAAAACAGCAATGTGCAATACAAAAACCACAGCTAAATACATCATATCTTGTTCTTCTAAATGTGAACTGTTTCTAAAGTCTTATCAATAGTTTCTTTTTTCTTATTTTTTTAAAAAATTTTATTTATTTATTTACTCATTTGATATAGGGTCTCAATATGCAGCTCGACATGTAGTGATCCTCCTGGCTCAGCCTGCCCAGCTCTCGGATTACAGGTGTGCACAACGATTCCTGATTTTGGTGGCCAGCATGGTGTAGGGCTGACCTGCATGTGGTACCAGGGATAGAATTTAGGTCCTTGTGCTTGCCAGATAGGGGCTTAGACTGCCAAACTATCTCCCCAGCCTTAATTATTATTATGTTCTCTTTAAAATGATTTACTTAAGGGGCCAGAGAGATGGCTTAGTAGAATGAGGGGGTTCCCTGGTAAGCACAAGGGCTTGACTTTAATCCCCGGTTCCACAAAAATAAATAAATAATTTATTTAGAAAGTAAAAAAAAATAAGGTTTATCAAAAGCAAACATTAATTTTCAATTATTTGTCCAATCTTATATATCTATATCTATTAATCTGAGCAGCAGATTTGATGATAAAAATAAGGAATATAGGGCCAGCCAAATAGTTCAGTGGATTAAAGCAACTGCAAGCAGGTGCAGGGGCCAGGGGTTTGATCCCCGGGTCTCCCAAGCCACCCTCCCCCCTCCCCCCCGGGGTGTGCTGAGATGGCAATTAAGACTGGACAAGATGGTGTACACCTGTAATCTCGCTTCTTAGGAGGCAGTAAAAAGGAGGATCAATATGAGTCCAAGCTCCTAGTGAGACCCGCAACACCTTGTAGACCATTCCCTAAAATACAAACAAAAACACAACAACAACAAAATAATAATAATATAACAGCCATTGTTTTTTTTACATTTATTTATTTATTTAGAGGGAGAGAGAGAGAGAGAGAGAGAGAGAGAGAGA
>NDGM011096435.1:0-10885 GCA_002564305.1 Octomys mimax | reverse complement strand
CCTCCAGTAACTGTGAGCTAAATAAACCTTTTCTTCCTTCATTTTGAGTGTCTGGTATTTGTCCCAGCAATGAGAGAAGAGTAACTAAGACACCAGTGCAGCCTGATCCTCTGTGTGATGTCAGGGCTTTGGTTGCTGGATGAGCAGGTAAGCAGGTGGCAGGGCATTCACAGCCTCATCCACCCTATGACCAACTCCTTTCCCCTGTGCATCGTGGGAGTGGAATGTAGTGGATCACTCTGTTCATGAGAGTGATAGTTTGGAGCTACTTAGACATAATAAGCCTTGGAGAGAGTTTTCAGAAGAATGGAGCAGCCCAAGGTACTTCCCTCTAGAAACAAAAATATTGAGTGTGAGAAAGCCTTCACTGGCATTGGGGTGGAGGGGCAGCCCTGGCTGGGGTGTCTTGTACAGTTCCTGTCTTGGCAGTGCATAACACGCATGCTCAGGCACACCCTCACTGAGCCTGGTCTCATTTATTTAAAATATGAGATGCATGAGGGTTTGGGAGCAAGTCCAGCAAGATACTTGAGGAAGGATCTCCAAGTAGCTTTCTGGGGGACAGTGGCTGTCCATTTCAGTGCACTTGCAGCCGCGTGACTCCCAGGGGTACAGGACCCCTTGCTGGGCTCCGTACTGCATGGGCATTGAGAGGGCTCTGGAGATGACCAGGGCAGTTCTCGATGGTTCCACGGGGTCATCGCAGGTTGGGAAGGCAGGGAAGGAAGTCAGAGAGGACAGTTCTTGAGGCTCATCCCTCCCTAGCCTGAAGAGCTCCCGTGAAGGATCTGTCTTAGAGTCATTGGAGTGCTCCCTGGGGCTGGGGCCCCCCTAATTGTCAAACACGAGGACTGTAAAGAGTTGGAGTGACACTGGGGAGAGATTAAAAAGTACAGTGGCTCATGAAAGAAGTACCCAGAGGAAAGGCTAATCCATGTCAACTGAAAACACGAACTGCACATAAACACTGTGTGTGTGTATGTGTGTGTGTGTGTACATCAGACAACTTCATGTGGATGCCTTTTTGAAACAAGAGAAACAAAGGAGATGGGAGGAGCAAACAAAAATTTATGACAAATGGAAGAGCTAACATAGGCAAGCACTCAGGAAGATCGACGTCATTTTCTGAGTCTTCACAAGTAAGAAAAGCAAAACGCCAGAGTAAACCTCTGACTTCTTCTTTCTGATCTGGGAAACAGGCGGGGCGGGTTTGGGGTGGGAGAGTGGGGCGGGGCAAGCTGTACTGGTTGCCAGAGTCTGTACTCCGGACTTCTGGCTTTTCCTTCCGCACAACTCTGCAAGACTGCAGAGCCCGGAGCTGGAAGCGCTGCTCTGGCCAAGGCGCCGCGCCTTCCTGCCCCTCGACCCCAGCGCTCTCTCCACCTGCCAGCCGGGGACCGAGAAAGGACGAACCTACTGACTGGATTCCGCTGCTTCGTCGGAGGAGGGGAAGATGAGTCCTATGTGGGCTTGGACTATGTTGATTATGAAGTTTTTAGTTATCGTCCCATATAAAGACCAATTTGTGCTTCTAATACAGTGCAGCATTTTAAAAGTACAAAGTTTTTCTTCCGTTATAGAATTAACAGTGCTCCTAATACACTGTTTGGAACATAGAGAAAGAAGTCAAATGTCAGTTGTGGGCTGGCCACGCCCCACCGCTGCCGTGCCAGCCCTGCCCCTGGGGCGCGCTGAGACGCCGTTGAGACTGGGCGTGCGGGCGCACCCCTGTAATCCCAGCTTTTGGGAGGCTGTAAACAGGCGGAACGCTACTAGTCCTATCTAGTAGTGAGACCCTGAACACCCTGGAGGCCCTTCCCTAAAATACAGGAAAAAAAAAAAAAGATCAAATGCCAGTTGTGTAAGGTCCTAGTGCCCTAGTGGGGCCAACACCTGCTGACACTTGGGTGTGTGATTCTTTTCTCCATATATATGTACACACATATTTTTTGAGCATATATATCTCTATGTTCAAAGTATGTACATATATGTACATCTCTAAATATATGTATTTCTCCATATATCTCTCTCCAAATATATCTCTGAATGTTTTCTCCAGGTACATCTCCAAACATATACATATATATTTTTTTCCACCATATATATGATCCCCACATATATATGTTCTTTCTCTCTAAGTATATATGGTTCGGTGTGTGATCAAAAGTTTACAAACAATTCCCCATTTTATCTTTTGAATTTCTTTCTCAGACTTTAAGGAACTGTCAGGTGCAAGACCATGAGTGCAGCAGGACAGGGAGAAAGTCACTGGTTTTGGCCCTCCTTTACAGGGTACCAGGGATTGAATCCAGTGCCTTGTGTGTGCTAGCTTAGTGCTCAACCACGGAATACTGTCCCCCTCTTCCTTTAAACATTTTTTTGTTTTTGAGACAGGATGTTATTAAATTGCCTTGGATGACCTTGAACTTGAGATCTTCTTGCTTCAGCTTCCCAAGTAGCTAGGATTTCCACACCAGGCTGGCCAAAATATCTTCTCTGTTGGATCTGCCTTGTTTGGGGCTTTTTAGGCAGCTGTTTGTAAACTTCCATTTGCCTTGGATTTCAGCCTGAGAGCAGCCAGTCATTTTAAAATTAGAAACACTTTGAGGTGTTGCAATTTGAGGCTACACCTGGTCCCCATGGGCTGCGAAGGGTGGTTTGTGGATGGAGCTTTCTTTCCTAAGGGGCCTGGAGCATGGGTGGAGAGCTGACATAAACTTGGGGTGAGGGAAAGTGCTCTTTGCCTTCTGATTGGCTGCTTGGTCCAGAGGTTAGGGGGAAAAATGGAATTTGAGGACAGGAGGACCTTTCACATGTTCACAGCATGACCCAAGCCAAAGCTTATAGATTTTTCTCCTTCTTTTTCAGTTTACAATTAACAGTTAAGGGTTAGTCTCCACCCACTCTTGCAATGGAATTTTTATCTCTTGACTCATACTATAAGATAAAAATCCCTGTTCATCCAGTTGCACGAGTAATCAGCAAGCTCTTTCCACCTGGCCAGAAGCAGCTTGGCCGCCTTGCTTGTGGCCTGCAGCCCTGGGCAATTTCCGGAGCTCTGGGGAGAGACCTTCGCAGTTTCTGATCAGTGTCCGCCAACTGCGCAGCCCGGGTGGAGGTTTATCTCCCAATCAGGTTTGCGAGTTACAGATTAAATACTCAGGGTTACGGCTTTGGGGTGTGGGGGCAGGAAAGGGTGCGCGTCACTGTCCACTTTGGTTTTCTGGATTCTGTCTGTGACAGGGATAAGCCTGGATCCTGTCGGGAGCCTCCATGGCAGCCAGTTACAGAGTTTGCCTTAATTAACTCTAATCTGTTCCCTGATAGTTTAAACCAGGCCCAAGATGTGAAAGCATTTTCTCTCCTACATATTTAGTGCACTTAATGAGATAACAATGAGAACCTGTGTTCTTTGAACACACTTGGCGCTCTGGCTATGTTTATATGATAAAAGGCAGGGGATGTTATTTATGTGCTTAGCTGGGGTTTATCCTTTTGAAACAGGTCTGGACAGCTACCTGTTATATTTGGCTCATGCTAGCTGAAAAAAAGGATTTATAGCCTGTGCTGCAGAATGTCCCACTTCTTCAAGGCCAAGGTAAATGCAACCTAGCATGGCAGAGGGGTACAATATGCCTTGAAGAAAAGGGGTTAACAAGGCATTGTCCCTCCCACCACACTGCGCCTGGCATCTTTCCACCAAGCTTCCAAGTGACAAACTCTTGGGTTTGATGTGCCTGAGAATTGCTTGTGCCTTTGAGGCCAGCAGGTACTCATTGAAACCTGTTGAAAGGAGCTGCTTCCGAGATGCCAGGGAGCTGCACAGTCACAGTCGCCTCAAGGGAAGCAGGACTTTGATTTAAGCCACTTGCATTTATTAACCACAGGCATCCATTCCGTCTTCTCTTTCATTTGGGAAGGTGGAGAGAAAATGAGTTGAAGGATGATTTTTTTTCCTTGTTTGCCTTTCCAAAGCTCCAGAAAATTAAGAAGCATGTTATTAGTTTTAGCAAACAATTGAAACAAAACTAAAGCCAGCTCTTCCGGCAATGTTGGAGGACCCCAAGGAAGACCTTGGTCGTGGTGGGCCTGGCCTCCTTGTAGGAGCTGCTTGCTATGGAGGACAAGTGTGGAAATGTGAGGTGAGCTCTGGAAGAGGAGACGTGGCAGGGACTGTTCTCCACCTTGATTCTCGAAGTGGAGACATCTGTGGCTGGCTGACTCCAGAGATGGCAGAGCAGAAAGGACTTCTCAGTGTAGCCTGTGGGGAAGCATCAGCCTACCTGCTTGGACAGGCTTACCCGAACATCCCAAGGACCAGTGGGCATTTCTTTGGAAGCTGGGCCCCAAAGTGGCTCTGGGTAGCCTGTTTCTGCATCCCACACAAATCCACAGGGTACTGCCATGTCTCCAGGGCTGTGTGGCCTATTGGGAAGGAGAGTGAGTGGTGGATTTCAACTGTCTTTCCTCTAAGAAAAAAGTATGCATCAGGGAGAAGAACACTGTCAATGGTGCTGCCCCCAGCATGGACAGGGATGAGAATCACAACCTTGCTGCTCCGCAGGGAAATACAGGGTCCCAGCACTGCTGTTAGTGCAGTGTGTATGTCCCACAGTGGTTTCAGTGCTGAAGATGTCCATTAGATTGACCACACCATCCAGCCTTGCATGACTATTCTGAGTGAGAGGATGTAGATGGCCAGCACTGGGTGCACTGGGTGATATTGGCTCTTGCCAATGGTAGAGAGAGGAGGCCGGTACCAGAAATCCACTACAGCCAGTCTCTGCCCACCTCCAGAGACACACTCCTCCTCTTCCACAAAACACCCACAGCACCCTGGAAGGAGGCAGAACCTTTCTTTTCTGTAAAACAAGAGCTCAGCATTCATGTATTCATCAGCAGATGCTGTGAAGAGGGTAGGAGAGGAGCTCAGGGTGGAAACTGACTGGAGGCAGACTTTTCTCCCAGAGAGAGCACCACAAAAGATTCTGAACATCAGAGAATTTGGGTTGGTACCCAGTCACAGCCATTTGGGACAGGAGGCAGCACCCTCAGAGGAGTCAGACTCCCTGAGAAAGTGCAAAGTCCAGGAAGAGGGGCAGGCTTGGTGCCCCATACCCAGTGGTGGGAGCAGTGGGATGCAAGGTCTGGAGGAGGTAGGCCCAGGAAGGGGCTACCATATACACGTGCTCCATAAAGTGGGTGGGAAGCTCCCAAGAAGGCAGGAGACCCCCTGCCCTGGAGGCCTGGCATGAGTAGGTGTTCGTATTTCTCACAAGGGAAAGATGAGGCAATTTCAGGTCCTCTCCGGGCACAGGAGGGAATACCACAGGCTCCTTTTGCAGTTTTACTGGTTTGGGGAAAGGCTCTGCTGGGTGATTGTGTATCAGTATCACTTATACTGCCACTTACTTCCCATGAGGTCTGGCGAGCAAGGACCACATTGTCAGCCAAAATTGAATACCAGCCATTTTCCTTGCCAAAGCTTTTGGCAATGTGATTAGGTCCTAAGGGCACTAGCTAACCTCCTCAAGGGTTGACCCACTGATAAGATCATAATTTCATGACATTATTTATTGGAAGATTATGGGAACATTTGGTAAGGGCTGCTTGAAGGAGTGGATTGGGGGTCCTAATCATGGGGCCAATATCCAGTCCCCTTTTTCTCTGGCTCTGCCCCCTTTGCTTTGCTTCCTAGCTCACACTTTATACTTGCCTTCTTCATTTGAGTATTGATCACATATGTTGAGTACAAGTTCTTCAGGAGATTGATCATTAAATAACAGCTTTGCTATACCCCTTCCTTCTTCCACAAGCCCTCAGCAGTGAAGCCAGCAGGCCATGGGCTGGAACCATGAGTCAACATAAATCTTTCCTTTTAAAAGATGTATTACTCAGGTATTTGGTCACAGTGTCGAATACTTTAATTTTCTTCTATTTGCTATGAGAGGTACTGTCTGTCTGTCTGTCTGTCTGTGTGTCTCTCTCCTCTTTAGGGTATAATTTGCATACAGTAACGTCAGGTCTTTTAGTGTACAATTTGTCAGTTCTGATGAACATATACAGTATTCACTGAAGAATACAAGAGTTTCATTACCACTCAGTCTCCTCTGGGGGTAACAACCTTCCTTACTTCCATTGCGTAACAAATGACAATCTGTGTTTTATTCCAATACTTCTGTAATTTTCAGCATATCTCACAGATGGAATTGCACAGTGTGTGTAGCCTTCGAGTTTGGCTTCTTTCACCTGACACAAGGTATCTGAAGTCCATTTGTGTTGCGTGTAGTTCATTTGTTTGTATTCATGAGTAATGTCAAATATTGGGACTATGCCATGACTGGTGGACAAACAGTAGGTTGTTTCTAGACTTGGGGGTGACAAGTAAAGCTTCTATAAGCATGTACAGGTTTTAGTAGGAGCATGCATCTTCATTTCTCTAGAGAAGAACATACAAATAAGATTGTTGTATGATAAAGGTATACTGAACTTTGTGAGAAACTGGCAAATGTTTGCAAGGTAGCTGTACCATTTGTATTCCCAGCAGCTATGTGTGAGCGTTCCTGTTGCTTCATGCACTAATCAGCACTTTGTTGTAATTTAATTATATTTTTAGTCTAATGGCTGTGTGGTGGTATCACACTATGTTTTTAATTTGTATTTCCTTGATGACTAGTGGTGGTTAGCAGCTTTTTGTAGGCTTATTTGCAGACCAGATATTTTTCTCTATGTGTCTGTTCACACCTTTTGCCCATTGGGTATTTGCCTTGTTTGTCTGAGTATTCTTCACATATTCTGAGTTCTTCAGGAGATATAGATAATTAAATAAACACTTTTCTCAGTTGGGTAGCTTTGTTATTAATTTTCTTAATAAGGCTTTGAAGATTATAAATTGTTAATTTTGATGGAACACCTTTATACATTTTTTTCTTTAATGGATTATAAAGTGGTACCTCCCTTCACAAACTTAATTCTTTCAATGATTCTGATAACAAAGTGAATTGGATGAGAACTAAATCAAATTTCCCCATAAGGTCAACATTGAACCTAACCATTGAATTTGATTTGGTCCTCGTCCAATTCAGTGCCTAACCAGTGTTGTGCAAAGAATTCAGTTTGTGAACTGCGGTACCGCTGTACTTCTAGGGCTGTATCTCAGAAGTACTTGCTTAATCCAAAATGACAAAATTTTTCTTTTATATTTTCTCTTGAAGATTTTATTTAGCTTTTACATGTAAGCCTATCATCTATTTTGAGCTAATTTTTGCATATGCAGTGAGATATCAGTTGAGGTTTATTGCCTTCATGGATATCCAGTTGCTCCCGCACCATTAGTTGAGAAGGCCATTCTCTCTCCATGCAGTTGCTTCTGCAACATTATTGTTAATCAATTGCCTATATGTGCCCATCTGCATCTGGACTTTCTCTTCTACTCCATTGAGCTCTACATCTATCCTTGCTACAAAACCACATTGTCTTGACCATTTTAACTCTCTAGGAGGTCTGGAAATCATATGGTACAATTCTTTCCCTTCAAATATGTCCTTTTATTCTAACTTGATTTTTTTTGTGTGTGTCAATCAGCTTTCCATTCCTGTGCTGAAATACCTGAGATTAACTGTTTGAAAGAGGAAAGACTTACTGTGGCAAGCCCCATCGATTTGAGGCCTGTAATGAGTCAGAAGTATGGTGGCGGAAGGCTGTGGGGCAAGAAAGACACTCATGTCATGGTGATGAGGATAAGGTATAATCCTGAATTTAGATGCCCGTAATGTTAATCTTTTATGTAGGTCATAGTCTGGTTTCCACCAAAACACTAATTTGATGCCATCCAATTATGATCTCATAATTATGTTAACCCAGTGATGAATTTAGAGCTCTTATGGCCCAGTCACTTCCCCAAGGCCCTCAGCAACCAATGAGCTTTTGCACACAATGAGCCTGTTTAGGGGACATAGTGGATTCCAAACATGACTTCTTTTGCTGTTTCTTTTTAAAAATTATTTTAGAATCAACTTGTTGATTTCTGCCAAAAAAAAAAAAAATCCTATTTGGGTTTAGATTGGAGGTTGTTGAGCACAGAAATCAGTTTAGAAGAACTGACATCCTGATGATGTTGTCCTCAGTGCATCAACATATCATCTCTTTCCAGTTATTTTGGTCTTTGATTTCTTTTATCATTGTTTTTTGGTTTTCAGTAAACAGAGCTTGCATGTATGTTATAAGACTTATACATAAGTGTTATTTCAGGGATTTTTGTGTGAAAAATTCAACTTCTACTTGTTCATTGTGAGGATATAGAATTAAAAATAAATCTTTGTACTTTAGCCTTGTATTCTGTAGCCTTGCTAAAGTTAGTCTTAGTTTTAAAAGCTTTTGTTAAAAAATGTATTTAGTACAGAGTCTATAGGGCTTCACTACATAGATCAGACTTGTAGTGATCCTCCTGTTTTCAGCCTCACAAGCACTGGGATTACAGGTGCCTGCCACCACACCCAGTCTCAATTGCCATCTCAGTGCACCTGGGGGGTGGGGCTGGCATGGCACATCAGGGATCGAACCCTGGCCGCTGTGCTCTGCCCAAGCAGGTGCTTTAGTCCACTGAGCTATCTGGCCAGCCCTTCTAAAAGCTTTTAAGTAGATTCTTTGGAACTTATGTGTAAATAATCATATCGTTTATGTATATAAAGTTTCATTCCTTCCTTTCCAATATAAATGTTTTCTCCCCTTCCCTTGCTATATGGTACAGTACTATAAAGGAGGGATGAGAGGAGACACCGGTATTTCACTGCAATGTTTGTTGTAGTTTTTGGTGAATGCACTTTACCATGGACAGTATGTTCCTTTCTAGTTCTTATTTTCTGAGGGGTTTGCTCATGAATATGTGTTTATAAAATGCTTTTCCTGCATGAATTTTAATTATGCAGATTTTGGGTTTTTTTCTCTGCTTATATAGTGAATTACATAAAAATTTAAAAAAAATTTAAAAATATTGAACTATCCTTGCATTCTTTGTTAAATCCTATTTTTTGTGAATTTTTTTTATATCTTGTTGAATTTTATTTTCTGGATTTTATGTATATTTTGTTATCGATTTTATGTGTATTCATGGGACTTATCCTGTTATTTTATTTTACTGTATTGTCTGTCAGGATTATGCTGGTCTCACAGGATGAGTTCTTTATTTTTTTTTTTTAATAGTAGGAAAATATGTACAAAATTGTTATTTAATGCTCAGCTATTTGTAGAATTTACCTGTGAAGCCATATGGGACTAGAATTTTCCTTCTTCAAAAGTTTGAATTATATATTAAATTTATTTTATAGATACAGGGTTATTTAACATTTCTATTTTTCCTGTGTAAGCTTCAATTTAATTTTTAATTTTTTAGTTTTAGTTTTAGTTTTAGTTTTTTTTACCAGGAATCAAACTCAGGACCTTACACTTGCCAGGCAGGCACTTATGCCACTGAACTATCTCCCCAGCCCAACAGTCATTTTTGGAAAGAATTTTTTTTTTCCATTTTATCTAAGTTGTCAGGTTTGTGGACATGAATTGATTGCTATATTTCTTTTAATCTTTATCATGGAAGGGCCAGCCAAATAGCTCAGCAGATTAAAGTGCCTGCAAGCAGGCATAGGGGCCGGGGGTTCGATCTCCAGGCTTGCTGTGCCAGCCCTGCCCCAGGAGTGCACTGAGATGGCAGTTGAGACTGGGCATGGTGGCACACACCTGTAATCCCAGATTTTGGAAGGCTGTAAACAGATGGATCACTACAAGTCCAATCTAGTAGTGAGACCCTGAACACCCCGTAGACATAAAAAACACAAAAAATACAAAAAAAAAAAAAAAAGAAGAAGGAGAAGAAGAATCTTTATCTAATCTTGAATTGATCATTTGTGTTATTTTCTTTTTCTTTTGTTTCCCCTGCTTAGGGTCCAGGGAGATAGCTGGCAAGTGCAAGGTCCTGAGTTCAATCCTTGGTAGAAGAAGAAGAAGAAGAAGAGGAAGAGGAAGAAGAAGAGGAAGAGGAAGAAGAAGAGGAAGAGGAAGAGGAAGAAGAAGAGGAAGAGGAAGAAGAAGAGGAAGAGGAAGAGGAAGAAGAAGAGGAAGAGGAAGAAGAAGAGGAAGAGGAAGAGGAGAAGGAAGAGGAAGAGGAAGACAATATTAATTATTTGAAAGGTACACAAGGCTGAAATAGTAGAAATTCCCAATATTTAAATTTTTTTGGTTTGGTTAGAGATATATGCACTTTATTGGTGCTTTCAAAAAGATTAGAGTGGAATTTCACTTTTTGTAGGTATTTTTTTGTTCTCAATTTCATTACTTTCTACTTATTATTTTTTCTATTTATACTTTATGATTCCATTTAACCTTTACTATTGATTTATTGTTTATATCTCTATTTTTTTTGTCACTGTGATGTTTTACAGCATGCATCCTTAATTGAAAAGTCTACCTCCAAATAAGTTCGAGTGAGTAAAAACATTTTTCTGCCTCAGACACTTATTTTATGCTGATGATTCTTCCCTGCAGGTCTTTGTGCTGTTGGGTTTTTGCTTTAGGTATGTTTTACATACAAGGAGCACACAAAAGCTTGCTGATACTATTGCTATTGCTGTTTTCAAATCAGTTGTCTCTTAGATTGGGAGTTGAGAAACCTTTTCTGTGAAGGGTAAGACAGTAAATAATTTAGGTCCATCAGGCTATATAGTTTTTGTCACTATTTCTGAAGACTCTGCCGTTGCATTATTTTATTATTTGCTTATATATTTAGTACAGGGTCTACAGGATCTCACTACACAGATTGGACTCATAGTGTTCCTCCTGTTTTCAGCCTCCCAAGCGCTGGGATTATAGGCATGTGCCACCATGCCCAGTCTCA
>NDGM011096422.1:0-10017 GCA_002564305.1 Octomys mimax | reverse complement strand
TGGGCTGAGCTGGCCACACACACACACACACACACACACACACAAATAAATTAAAAAAAAAATATTATTTGTCTTGCTGTAAGTTGTACTTTTTTACATTTAGATTTAGCCATGTCAACGTGTACAACTTTAATTCATCTCTTTTATTGATACAGTATTCCACAGCAATCAGTTCTATTAATGAATATTTACATTATTTTCAGTGTTTACATAGCAAGTACAGTGCTGGCTAAGCACCTGGCATAGGCCTGTTATTTTAGATACTCAGGAGTCCAAGAGGATTGTGAAAAACATAGCAAGACCCAGTTACTAAAAGAAAGAAAGAAAAACAGTTCTGGGGTGCAGTGAACATTAATCAATGAGCTTATATTATACAAAGATTAAGTATTGCTCACTTCCCACTTCTGGCATTCTATTTTAAATTTTGGAGAACTCTGTAGTATTTGGCAATATAATACCATACTGCACATTGGGCTTAATGATGGGTCAGTAGTCTGGCCCGTTGTTAAAATCTTGCCCAACATGCACAGTACCTTTGGTGTGATCCTTAATACCACTGAAATGAAATGATTTGAGTTCACTTTTTTCTTTCTTAAATTGACTCCTTTAGCTCCACTTTTAACTACCTGGCTTGTGTTCATCTGCTTTTGTTAGAGTGAATCATTCAAATGTGCTTGAGATTATTTTTATTTCAATACATTTTCAAAATTAAATGTTAATACCTGGTCACTTTTTTTTAAGTTTTTTTTTTTTTTTTTTTTTTTTTNTTTGTACAGGGTCTCATTACGCAGCTCAAACTCATAGTGATCCTCCAGTTTTCAGCCTCCCCAGCGCTGGAATCACAGGCACATGCCACCATGCTCGGACTCGGTCGCCGGCTCAGCACACTTGGGGGCATGGCTGGTGCAGCATGTGGTGCCAGGGATTGAACCCTGGTTCCTGAGCTTGCCTAAGCTGGTGTTTGTCCTCTGAGCTAGCTCACTGACCCTCTGGTCAGTTTAAAATAGGGGTATTTAATTGAACAGTCCAGCTGAGTATGTTTTATCATCCTGCTTTATTGAGTTTGACTTATGATATTTTACATACAGATACTTGTTGATTGCAGGATTTAAGAAAGGCTGCGGTGCTTATCTTTGCAAACAAACAGGATATGAAGGGGTGCATGACTGCTGCTGAAATCTCTAAATACCTCACTCTTAGTTCAATTAAGGATCATCCATGGCACATTCAGTCCTGCTGTGCTTTAACAGGAGAAGGGTAAGTGTTAGTCTTGAAATTATGGGTTCAGATTTCTTTCCTCTTTAGGCCAACTTCTTTTCTTTTCTTTCTCTTACTCCTTTTATTGTTCTAAGTTAAAAAATATTTTTATATTGTCAGGAGGTTGAAATCATTTTAGTAAGCAAAATTACTGACTTTATAATTTACATTAAAAATGTAAATATAATGAATAACCAAAAAAGGGAAATAATTTTTAAAGTAAGTTTCTACAGTGCAAATTTTTTTGTTCTTCATCTGTTACTTTAATCATTTGTCAGTTAAGAGAAAACTACCTTATCTGAATTAAAGAAGGTTTAAAAAATTTACACATTTTCTGCAAGGACTTAAACCTACATTGCCAACTTATCACAACAGTGTATCTCTTATTATCAGGAATGTTTGGGGAGGCATATTTCCAGACAAGTGCTTAAGACAAATAGCATCTTAGTCTTTTCTTCCTTTCCTAAGAATTTGGAAGTGGGTACTAGGCCAAGGAGAAAATGACCTTATGAGTGGGTTACCCAGTTTATGTCTCAGAACTTTGTTGTATTACCTGACTTGTTAGTTTTTCTCTTAGTGGTGTACAATTTAGTAGCTACATGTACACCTTTGGCTCATGCTTTTAAGTAAGGCTTAAAACTAGTGATGCTTTTTAGTTTTTAATCATAAAGTTCTTAATTTTGAAAATGCTTTTTCTTTTTTCTTTCTTTTTTTTTTTTTTTGGATTAGGTTATGCCAAGGTCTGGAGTGGATGACTTCCCGGATTGGTGTGAGATAACTTTTTTGCTTGAAAGAGACTCTTCTATTTATTCTGTGACATGGACATTTTTCCTAGTATCTTTGGCTGCTGAGGCAGCAGCATGTTTAATTTATAACAACACAAACCTCTATAAGCAACACTTGAATCAAGTGCAGCTGACCTGGAACATAAAAGATTTTTTTCTTAACTTTTTTTTAAATGCACTAATCTTCAGTTGGATGAACATTATGTATATTTTCGACAACAGAATTCTTCTGACTGCTTATTCTAATTATACAGTGACTGCCTTGTAAAAATGTTTGTCATATGTATAATGTTTTCAAAAGCATTGTTCTAACCTTTATGACCAGTTTCTTTCAGTTCTTGACTACAACCCACTCTCCCTCCTACATAGTGACGGTTTCACAGAGTAGTAATGGAAAGCCCAATATTGTGAACCTCTCCAACACAAAATATACTCTCTCCATAACTATGTTTGGAACAAAATTGATTATAAAGAAAGAAATCTGCCTGGAAGGTTAATAAGGAAGATTAAAATTAAACATCATAAATACTTGCCATTAAATTTCCCTCATATTATTGCATGTCATGGCATAATTTAAGTTGCTATTAATATGAAAATTAAGTAGGCTGTTTGTCCAAAGGAATTAAGTTCATTTTCTGCCTGCAAGCTTTGGTCAAAAACTAATCAAGGTCAAATATTTCAGGACCCAGCATTGATAGTAGGTATTGCTGGATAAATCTGGTATTTTTAAAAAGAATGTCATGTTATTCAATGCATACATAACCAGCAAGTTATTACACCATACCAGAACTAAAAATATGCTTAAAATATATTTTGCTATTAATTTGCAAACAACTTTGTTACACAGCAAAACTTCAGCTATTTTACTTGCAAGAGTTACCACTTCTGCTTTGGGCAGTACATGAAGCAAAAAAGTGTCAGCACTTTTGAACCAGTGCTGTATTACTTAAAAACCATGTGGCTTTTCTTAAATCTTTTTATGGTTGGAAGCAGTTCTCATTTTTGTGATTATACTTTGCATTCTAAAATCATATAGAAAATTGCTAAATCTAACCTTTTTAGAATATTAGTATGACATTCAAAATTAATATCTTAACTTACAAATTAAAAAAATAAAATGGAGAAGTCATAATCTATCAAATGCTTATTTATTGAATGCTACTAAAAACTTTGAGGCAGTTATCTAATATGAAAAATAATCTAAACAGTACATACCTTAAGTTAAGAAGGAAGACAATACTGTAGTTTCAGTGCTGTTTATTTCAAGTAAAATTTTGCTGTAATGAAAGGGATATGTATAGAGAATAGTAATTCATTTTATGCAGTATTTTCATTTGGATCAAGTGACATTTTCATTTTAATATTTTATGTATAAATTGATAGGAATTTTGGTCTGTTTTCAGATGTTCTTGGTTTATTATGTGAATTAATTTAGTAGAATTTCGCAACATTTTTCTGATTTCCATTTAGTTGTAGCCTACCCTGGAAAGAGAAGATGCCAGAAGAAAACTTTCTGGACTTTGGAAAATAGTTTATCTTTATTTTGATCCTTTTTTTTTAGTGATTCTATATAAGTTGCCAGCTAAGTTTAACTGTTTAACTTTATTTTTAACATAACAATAATCAAGAATGTAAGAGAAAAGCAGCTATAAATCAATATGAATGCTTTGTGGGGTGTATGTGTGTTTGTATGAGCGTGTGTGTGTTGTGTGAGTGAAATGGGAGGGGGAGACTTAAGAAAATACCATTTACGTAAAGCACATTTTGCCTGAATTTCTCCTTGGTTTTATTGTTTACCATAAATACTAAGGATAATTCTTGTAAGTCTGTTCTGAAAAAATATATTTTATTCTCCAGTATTTCCTTATAAAATAATTATCTGCCTTCTTGTATCTAATAAGAGTGGCTGGTTCAGTTTAATTCTTATATGATTATTTTTTATATTACCACATCAGCATTATATTGAAAGTGTTTTTAATAGTCAATTGTATTTTGTCAAACAGCTACTAGAATAGACTCAAATATCCTATTTGTTTTAAAATACAATTCATTTATTGAAATTTTTTTTTTTTTAATTCTGTTACTTTTGCATTAGAAGTGATGTGGGTTAGCATTTATTGAGGCTGGAGTTGCCATTGAAGTAGACTTTGTGCCAATGATTGGAAAATTCGTCAGATTTTTTAAAAAGTTAAAAGGTTTTCCTCAGATCTTTTCTGTTACAGTCATGAAAGCTGATTGTCCTTTGCTCCAAGAGATTGTTTGACCAAGCAAACATCTAATACAAAGCCATTAACTTTGGCATTTATTGCAAATTAGCCAACTTTATAAGACAGATATCTTATGCAAGTGTAAGTATGTGATTAGTGCCTTTATTCATATTTTGAGATAAGTTCTCAATTATGTACAACACCTATTCTTTAGAGTCAGATTAGCTGCTAAGTAGTTCAGGAAGGGAATAATTCAAGTGTTACCCTCTCTTTCAGTTCTACATTTTACCTAGCAAAGTTCCTAATAGGGGAGCTGGGGAGATAGCTCAGTAGAGGGCCTGAGTTCAATCCCCAGTTCCACCAAAAAACAAAGTTCCTAATAGGTAGAAGGCAAGCAACCCACCATGTTTCCCTTAAATTACTCTAGATTTCATTTTTAATTCAAAAATGACATTAAATTTTAACTGAAATATTTTTGACATGTTATAACTAAAATGTATAGCTACCATACCAAGTTCAAATATGGCAGTTTTCTTAATTCTAGTCATTTTATGTTCCTCATCTTTAACCCAGGCATTCTTACTGAAAACATTTTGAGAACTGTTCTAGAATGACTTTTTTTTTTAGGGAATTTACTGAATATTTTTATTGTTAGTATAATTAATTCCTAAAGATCTGAAATGTTAAATATTAATATGTGTGATCTCTTGAAAACTAAGAATTAAGTTATATTTGCTTTTACGTTTTTATGTTAGTATATTTAAAGATATAATTTTATTCTAGATTCTTTAGGAGGAAAGATAATACGGGGTTCATTAATTAAAATAATTTTTAAGTGACAGTGTTCCGTGTAGCATAGCCATTTTGATTAAGCATAATTTAAGTTTGATCATCAAAACCTTAAAGAGAAAATCATTGTTTTGTAATGGAAACAGTGACATAGACAATGGTATTAATAGTAGTCTCTGAAGAGTTACGTAAATATCAGAGAAATTCTTGAGTGGAACAGTACTTTTAAAAACCTTTAATGTAGTTCCTTAGGTGACATCATTCTGAATGGTACCCATTAACCTTAAACTATTAAAAGCATGCATCAGAAGAATCTTCTGGTATATGGCTGTAGATTAGAAACTTTATTGACACTCATCTTCAAAGACCACCTTTGTGAGTGTGACTATAAGCCCATGCTTTTGGAACCAGTAAAACTTTAAATTAGTTCTAAAAGGTTTTTGTTTTTTTTTTTTTTCTTTCCATTTTGTCTGGGAAAAATCATTTCAAGACAGATATACTGTCTTGTGCCTAATCAAATATTGTGTTGGTTCTCTGCAGAAATAGATTGCATCTTAACTTGCCTATTTATCAGTTATCTAGTTACCTAAGACAAGTATTTTCTATGGACTGCCTTTTGTTTTTCATAGTGAGGAACTTTAGCCAGTTGGAGCTGTACCATGTCTTTTAGCTTTAAAATTCTGAGTCTTTATTACTAATAATTTTTAAAGTCCCACATAAGATGCATATAATACAGAATTCAACTTATTATTTGATTCCCATCCATTATTATTGCATTTAGTATATGAATACACTCAAAGTACCAATTATTAACTAGTATTCATTTTAAAATGAACTAGTAGCTAATGACAATGCAAAAGAGAAAACAAGCCATATTGTTAAGAAAATATTTAACTGCTTCTAAGCATCAGTAGGTGTTGGAAATAATCTGTTTTAGAAAGTTCACCTTGCTTATTTCCCTGGATTTACTAACTGGTTGGAAATGATCAGTTCATTTTCTTCCCTGTAGAAAAATGATATCCCAAGCTCTTATTCTGTTTGACTTTCCACTATTAAAAGAACAATAATGACCAGGATAATGGTATTTAACTAGTGTCTGTGTATACCTGAAACTGCTTCGTATCCCAGGTCTTTTCAGTACTATTTAATCGTTATTCATTTAGGGCTATCTGAAGACTGAAACTCAAAAGCCCAAGTTCCAAAAAAAAAGTATTGTATGAATTGTATAGGAGGTTGAAGCAAGAGGGTCACAAGATCGAGGCCAGCCTGGGTAATTTATAGTGAGACCCTTTCTAAAAATTAGAAGAGCTAGGGATATGGCTCAATAATACAGTGGTTGTCTGTCATCTGTGACACTCTATGTTTGGTTCTCAATACTGCACTCACCTTCCAAAATTGTAGGTGACCAAAGCTAAACAGAGAAAGATAATGTAAAAAGTAGGTTTGACTGCTGTGGTTTAAACATGTTTTGTTTTCTTTTTTGTTTTGGGGGCTGGAGATTGAACTCAGGATCTTGTGCGTGCCAGGCAGGCACTCATGCCACTCAGTTATCTCCCTTCCCCGCTGTGTTTTAAACTTAAAGGGGGAAAATGTGTTCATTGGCTTTAAAATGTATATGGTTTAGTGAAATGTTTAGAAAATGTTCCTTTGGAGGTTTAGAGGCATACCTAGAAATAAACTCAGAGCATTTGAAATTAAAAACTTGGAGTAGAAATATGTTCATAAAGACAAGTGAAAGTGTGAATGGAAGCAGAAATTTCTTCTCTCATTTAAGGCACTTAAAATGCTAGTCTTTTATTGTAGGTAGCTTATATTATTTTTATTGTGGCCAAAGAACTGAATGCTGATGAAAGTTTTAGAATTTGAACTATAATCAGATAGAGGCATCTTTTGGCATTTCTTTAAAAACAGTAATTTACATTTTCTTCTGGAAGTAGAGAAGTTTCCTACTCACGGCTTTTGGAATAGAAAATAAAGTTCTAAAAGAATGGTAATGTTTTAACGCACAAACTTTTAAAGTGTTAATTTAAAAATTACCTCACTGTTCAATCCACAAGGTGCTTTGTTCAAGTTTGTGGGATGTTGCACTGTCCCATAAATACTGTCCTCACACAAGCTGTGTGTGAAATACACATATTTTACAACTAAGGAATGACATTCCTTGGGAATTTTGTTTTCTTGATTATTTACTACCAGCAGGGCTAACATGACTTGTTAGTTTTGCATAGTTTTCAGTAAAGCACAGAAGTGCTTAGTCAATATTTAATTAATTACATAAAATAGAGGGAAAGGATTCTAAATAAGTTTGATTAGATTATACTGTTGCATATATTTATATCAGTGTTGGTAAGATAGGAAATGGCTGTCACTTGATCTCACTTGCATAAGAATTATTTGCATGTATTGGCCCTAGTCATAAGAGACTATACTCTTTAACCTTACATTCTTCCCTCAGGAATTTCAGGGACTTTGAAGCCCTTATTTTATTCTCTTGGAGTAAACTTTCAGTATAGTTATGAAAACTTTTAATTTTGAATTTTTAAAAGTTTGGCTGGTGTTTCATTAAAAGTGCTCAGTAAATGATGGTTATGATTTTTTCAGTTATGGAACAGTTATAAATTTTATCATCTGTTCTATGGAACATTGTTGTAAACCTCAAAGCAGTTGCAGCCTTGTCCTTGCATTTATTCTAATCAGAGTATAGTGGTTGTGATCCTATGTTGCCCTTTTATTGTAAACTGGGGCTTTAGAGCACATAGAGGAAGCAGCAGGCCCTGTACTGAAAATACTTCTTGCCTTTGAATGTTAAACTACTTGAAAGTGTTTCTGTTTAGATCTAAGCTCATTTAAGGATTGAAATAGAAATGTGTATCTATCAGGCTTTAGGTTAACAGTACCTAAGCAAATCAGCTTGGTCAAAATAGAAGATGGGATTAAGAAGGCCAAAACCATGAATTAGATCTCTCTGCCCCTTCCCTTCCTCCAGTATTGTACAGAGAAAAGAAAATGTCCTTGTTGCGATGAGCTGCTTCTGAATCCTAACCAACTGAAATGTGTGCCATTGGCCCAGTGTGTAAGCGTTAACAAAGAAATTTTAAAAGCAAATTCTTGGTGCATTCACATCACTTCTTGCAAATGATTTAAAGCATGTTCTTCTAATGGTGGGCTTGTTTAAATGGCATTTTAAAATTTTGAATACTTCATTACTATTGTGAAATGCTTTAGTATGTTATATTTAGGTTGCTGGTATTCATGATTTTTTATTTCTGTAATTATGTTATAATGCGTTGCTTGCATGCCTACTTACCCAAGTAAAAACAGTGCTGTTTGCTCTGGAATGTTCATCTTGTAGACAGGATTTGGCTCGTTTGCAATCATGGTGCAATATAGTGTAACATTTGTTTTAAGTCAACAATTTTATTTTTGTCATAATAAATAATTTTCCAATATGAAGCGAACCCAGTGTTTTCTTTTCAATGTAAATAATATTTTAAGTGTTTTTGTAGGGAGTGATAGAAACTCCCATTTAAGCAGTCAGAGAGGGGAATTTTATGGTCAGACTGGTATGTTAGGTGGCCATGGAACCCAAGATCAGAAGTACAGGTAGATTTCCAGACAGCTTGGAGCACTGAGAAGAAACCACACATGGCCCTCAGTCTTTCACTAGATGGGATTTCTGTGTTTCCAAGTGCCCATGTGAGATCATGGGCCAGTCTAAACTCTATGGAGGAGGCTGCTGAAGCTAGAAATTGGTCGTATGTGTGGGGGCAAGGCAGAGCCTGATAAGCTTCCCCAGCCACTTAAATGAGCTGTTCCAGCTTGCAGATGAGTTGCTAGGCAGAGAGGTTGAAATTGACGCCAACCTCCTGAGAGTATAAATAAAATGGCTACAGTGGTTGAGCAGTTTGTCTCTTATCTTTATTTCTCAGTCCTCTCACGTTATTGCCAAGAACATTGAGGGCTGTGCAGGATGCAGCAGCTCCTTTATTACGATAGCTCTTTTTACAAGGGAGAAGTCAGATCGTTGTTAGGTTGTTATGTATAATTGTTGCCCAGGAAAATAGTGGGGGTGAACCTATAGCAAATGTGCCACAGCCGACTGTTGGTTATCATTGAAAGCTCTAAAAGGGTCACCATCACTGGCCTAGATTGAGTTAGTTACATGCTATGATCTGAACAAGTGGAAGGTGCACTTAGGCTGTATCATTCATCTACATATTGTTTCATTTTAATTGTTCTTAGAAAAACAGATGTAATCTAATGATGACAATTCATTATTTATATTCATCTAAAAGTAACGATTTTTAATATTTCTCTTTTTTCAAACCCTTTGAGAATCTGATAACAAAATATGATAATCTACATGAAAAATTACACATAGGTACAGAGTTAAATTTTGTGTAGAAGGTTAAGAATTTTTGTGTACCTTAAGAGTTATGCAGGTTTCTTTGGTCATATTCTGTAGGGACTTAAAGTTTAATATATCAATACTTTATGAAAAATAACTTCCATGTTATGCCTAAAATGTTTAATATTCAGACAGATAGTGAGATTAAGCTCAGCAGCCTAGGTTATATGGTAATAACAATAATTTGCAGACCAAAAATTAGAGAAAAAGGAGAGACACAAGGAAAGCCAACATTTTGGCCCTAGCCTTCCAAGGTTAATTAAGACTCGACATATGAGAATCTGTAGTGTAAATCATGTACTCAGTTGTGTCCCAAATTTTCTGAACAAGGAGATTATGGACCCAAGGAGGAAAGATGTAGAGTGTGCCTAAGAAGAGTCACATGGAGAGAAAACATTCTCTCAGGGTTTCACAGACAGCAAATTGGCCAAGCAATGGCCATGACTCATGCACATGGCTGACAAAGGATCTACAATCTGAGGTACAAGGTCTCAGGATAAATCCTGAGGGGGATTTGACTGACCTTATCAGATCCAAAAGCTATAATTCTTGTTACATAGGTTTTGCTTTA
>NDGM011096417.1:0-10888 GCA_002564305.1 Octomys mimax | reverse complement strand
TACCAATTTGATTTGAAACTGTCTCGTTGCTATTTGTTTCTCAATAAAATTATGGAAAAATAAATAAATAAAATTTTAAAAGGCAAAAAACAATGATCTTGCTAATGGAATATTATTTTGAAAACATATTTTTAATTCAATAACTCTAAAGTGTCATCCTCCCAACACGTCATCCAGCTAAGAAGTACTATTGAGTCATTTTACATTCTTTTATTCTATGGCTTCAAGTATTAATATTTTTATGCTTACAGTGTATCTCAGTAAGATCCAGCTGAGTTGCAAGTGATCAATAGCCACGTCTAGTGTTTTGGACAATACAGACTTGAATTGTTGATAAATATTTATTAAGCACACAATTACAAACTTGCAGTCCCTGAAGACAGAATGGTAAATGAGATGTTATCTCTCTCCTCACAGAGCACACATTCTAGTAAAGATAACAAAGCATAAGAGAGCATTATGAACAGTTAGTGTTGCTGAGGAGGAAACAAGTAAGGGACTAGTGCTGGGTTGGAAGGGGAACAAGAGTTAGCAGAGGGAGGGACAAGGGTTCTCTTCCAATGGCTGGAGAGAGGAAAGATTTTTGAAAAGAAGGTACAGTTATCCAGAGACCTTATATTCATTTCCTATCGCTACTGCAAAAAAATAATCCCAAATTTTAGGGGTTACTTACCAAAGTTAATCCCAAATTTTAGGGATTTATTACCTTATAGTTCTAGTGGCCTCGGGTCTGTTATGTGTCTTATGGACCTAAAAAGAAGAACAGGGTAGGACGCGTGTCTTTTGGATGTACTCAAGGGAAATTTATCCCAGACTTTTTCAGCTTATAAAGTCAGCAGCAGCATCCGTAGTAAAAGACAACAGTCCTATCAGCCACGTGTAGCCTCCCATTTCCATCTCTGATTTAGGCCTTTCCTGCCTCCCCTTCTCAGTTGTAAGGACTACTGTGACAACATTAGACCTGTCTGGATTCATCAGCACTGCCTCACCTTCTCAGGATCCTTAATCACATCCTATGAGGTCCCTTTGCTACATAAGGTAAAAGTATTTGTATGTTCCTGGGGGGTAAGACACGGGCAACCTGAAGGATAAAAAGAAGCAAAAGAGTATTTGCATGCAGAGTCTAGAATAAGAGAGAACTTGGCCAGTTCAAGGTCCTGAAGGAAGATGGGAGTTGCAGGAGCACAGAACGCAGGGGCCATGTGCAGAACCGGGCTGCTCGTAGGCCAGGGCTGGGTCACACAGAGCCTTAGGGGTCCTGGATGAAGTTCATGTCGATTCTGTTAGAGTTGGGAGCCACCAGAAGCTTTCAGACAACAGAGTCAGGTAACCTACAGCATGTGATGGTTGAGTTGGTCCAGTGGCTGGGGGAGAACGGACAGAGTGGTACACATAAAAGGAACAAGACCACCAAGGACCACATCAACCTGACTAAGACAGTGATGAGAGAAAGGGCAAACACGGGCTCTTCTGTGACGATGCTGGTCACAGCATCAGGTATTGACCCAAACTTACTGAACTCTACACTGAAAGTCAAACATTTTATTGCATCCTTCAAATAAAGAATTTAGTTTATCTTCTATCACAAATGGGTAAGTGATTTCTGCCTTTGTGGATTTGCAGTAGCTTGTCTTTAGAACCTTACTTCACATGGCGGGTCATACAAAATACTGTGATGCTGCTCATCTCACTCCAGCTGTCTGTGTCTTGTTCTTCCCCGAGAATTCCGTATTTCCCCCATTTGTTATCCAAGCTGATCTGAGAATGGAAACGCTATTGCATCTACCTTTGTTGACTAATTCACAGATTTATGCATATGTTCTATATCCGAGCCACTGTTTAAAATATTTTACATGTATTAATCCAATAAATCCTCACAACAATCCTACTGGGGAGATACTGATATGATTTCCATTGTATAGATAAGGAAATTGAGACACAGAGGGAGAGAAGGAGCTTGCCCAAACTATAGAGCCAAGGTCTGAAACACACACACAAACACACACACACACACACACACACACACACACACACACGTGGTAAAGGGCATTTGTTCCCACCTGTTTCTTGTGTGTAGTAGTTTTGAATCCTATAGGATAGGGTTTCCTGAGAAAGACTGATAACCAGGAACTTACCTGTCCCTAACAATCCCCAGTGAGTTTATTTCTTTTCTCCTCCTCATCCTCGTCCTCGTCCTCCTCTTCCTCCTCGCCCTCCTCCTCCTCCTCCTCCTCGCCTTCCTCCTCCTTCTCCTCCTCCTTCTCCCCCTTCTTCTTCTCCTCCTCCTCTTCCCTCTTTTTAAATTTCCTACTCTAGTACCTAGAGAGAGCTGAAACCCCTGGGTTGCCACCTGTTGTAGGAAGTGAGGAAGGACCAATGGATGGGGGTAAGGCTTCAGTCATCTGGGAAAGAAAGTGTGAAAGTCAACAGTGACCCATTTGCAAAGGCAAGTCCCGAGGCATACCCTCACTCTCTCTTTGACAACAAGGGCTAACTTCTGCATTGAATTACTGGGAAGCAGATAGGCCTAAAGACAAGGTAATGCAATAAAAACCCCCTGCACTTCAGGCAGCGAGAACATCCAGCCCTGGGAACTGGTGTCTATGCAAGGTGAGCTTGCATAGACACCAGTTCCCAGGGCTGGATGTTTGTATTTCCTTGCAGGTAAAGCGAGAGGGCTGGACGAGAGGTCTGTCTGCTCTCACAGAGTCTGAAATGACTGGGACACCAGGCAGTCCAACACTTCATCTACATTTCTGAGAGATGGAATGTGGGCCTGAAGGATAGGTGCACAAGACCATCCAGGCTACAAGAATTGTTAGCACATGCATTACACAGGTGAAGTCAAGCAGAAAAGATAAATTCTGCAGCCTTTTGTAAAACACAAGGATAACCTCAACATGAAGACAATCTGAAATTGCACCAAAATAACATTGTAAAAGAAGCACAAACATTTATTTTCCTCAATGTTCCAGGTTTCCCCCAATCTGCATTTGCTAAAGTCTGTATGTTTTCTTTTTTTCCCCCACCTCATTAGTTGTACAAATGAGAAACACACGAAACATTTATTTCAAGTATGCAAATTTTTAAAACAATGCATGTTATTTTACAATTCCTTTGTATTCCATTGTAATAAAATCTATTGTTTCATCAGTGTATCTGAGTGGGTTTTGACCTGTGCTGGAAAAGCCACTCCAATGATTGAGCTCATCTGCGAAATGAGAGGACTCGGGGGACAGTTGCCACGATTTCCTTCCCCATCAAATATTATACGATTCTCCACGGAAATGAGAGTAAGAGGCCCACAGCACTGTCACTTTATACCAAGGGGGAGACTTCATAGGCAAGCTGGGCATCCAGAAATGGGACAGGGCCGGGTGTCTCTGTGAACATAGAGTTCTTCCATGGCATGTTTTCCTAATCATGGTAAGATTTTTAAACAAAATTTAGAGGTCTCACCGTATGCTTTCCTGTTAAAGCAAATAATCTGGAAAAATTCTCTAGTGGAGTATTTCAGTGTTGATTTTATACAGTTCACTAAAAACTAGAAGTATAAATTGCTGAAAGCAGAGAGGGATCACAGAAGCTGTATCTCTCCAACATGCTGCAGGTGTGAGAAATGAAAGAGCAGGCCTTAGGTTATATTTAGATTATGATTGTGCTTTTTATTTAGAGTCATATCTGGGCTTTATTTAAAAATTAGATAAAGATTTGTAATCTGACTCATTGGGCACTAAATACTAAGGTTAGGCTCTGTTTCCTGCCTCGTATTTACCAAATTGTTGAAGACTGTCTTCATTCTTATCTACCATTTCCATGATGAAAACAATGTTGTAACCAAATCAATAAATTAAATAAAAAAGTAAATTGAACAGTGGATTCATATATTTCTAATACAATGCAACAAAGCACCTCTCGATGAGATAATTGCATTGATTTTTCTTTAGTCTTGTTTATCATTACTTATACCAGATGACAAACCAAACTGCTACAAAACTGTTTTTATGACAAAAATCGTATATTGCCCAAAAAGAATGCATTAAGAAGGACACTAACAGCACATTCATACTTCGTCAGCATAGCAAAATATTTATAGATAATAGTCTTTTACTAATCATTCAGGACAGAGATTTGAGTTTCTTTCTAGTTTATTAAATCCTTTTCTTCTTAGTGGCCACAGAAATCTGTGCAGATGGCAGCCTCAAGTGTAGCATTGTTGCCCAAACACTCTCCTGTGTTTCTAGAAAAAGATCTTCAAAAAGTGAGCTGGATTCCATCCCTTAAAATTCCTGTAGGCTTCCTGCTGCATGCGATCACTAGTGGTCCATTCCAGTGGAGCTCTGTTCTTTCGTCACCAAGCTAAGCCTTGACCTAATTGTAGAAATTTAGGTCTTATCTCAATTCTGCTTAGGACCTTTATGACCCCAAATCTCCACAGTACATTTTCCCTCTCTCGTGAGGGTTAACCACATATCTCTTCTGTGTCTTATAAAATATGTGTGCATTTTTACATTAAGAAGCAATAATTAATATAATTTTATTAGAGGCTGACTAAAATATAAAGTCGTATCAATTAAGAATACATAATATTCCATCTTATGAAATAACATCTTTTAAGAATTAATATCTTTCAGCCATCATAAATAAAACATCAAGGAAGATGCTTGTGCATAAATCTTTGACCACATCTCTAATTTTTCTCCAGGAAAGAACTTGTGTCAAATCGAGAGGTAATAAAAATGTTCTCACTAAATTTGAATTTTCCTTCTTATTAAAGGTTAAGCATTTTGCATCTGGTTGTTGCCATATGCGGTTCTTCTGTGAAATATCTATCTACATCCTTTGCTTGTTTTTCTGTTGCCTTAAATTTTTAATATCTCATCCTATTGCCTGTAATTTATAATTAGAAAGGTGGTTTAGAGAAAAAGGCAGTTCACCAATGTGGATCATTATCATTTGCTGATTTCTGTAAACCTTCCTCTTGAAGTTCTCCTTTGTAAAATGTCTAAAAATTTCCATTAAGGTGCTGTTTAGAGACCCACATAGAAGTTGTAAATACCTAAAAGTAGAGTCAGGCTGCCACCTAGCACTGCACTGTGGAACTGCCCAAAGCTGCCACTGAAGGTTTCTCATATTCCTAACACTCCAACTGCAGTAAGCATAAAATTTTCACCTTATGTCCTGGATCCAGACAGGCTGAAGACCAATACCAATGGATGTAAAATCTCAAGGCTCCCATCGACGGAGGACCAAAGTTAGCTCTACGTATCCTCTGATTTTAACACTTGTCCCTGTTTACCTTGAATGAAATAAAAAGGCCATCATGCTGAATGACAACTGGAGTCTTCGTTCTGAGATCACTGGTAACAGATGCGTGTGTCTTTCACAACGCATGGAGCCTCTCCAGGTTTCACTTTCTATAAAACGTAAGGAAAGCTCTCCTCTTGCGCCTCCACTGAGTGGGCACCTACTTAGTGATGGAGCTCGGAGGGAGCGAGGGCCACATCAGCTCCTCAGGCTCCTCCTCCTGGCCACTTTCTCTTTTGCCTCTTCCTCCCCTCAAAGAGATGGAAGGAGTTTCTCAGAATGCTTACCCCTAAAACCACAAAACTATAGTCTGAAGATAGAGGAGCAGTGCATGCACAAGTACTGTGCAGTGACAGTAGTCACAGCCCTGTCGTTGCAGCATCTGTGGCCACCTAGAACACACTACTCCTAGCAGTTTCTGGTCTCCCCAGATTTTGCACCAGCTCCTTCCTGCCTTCTCCAGGTCAGCTGCCTCATCCTTCTCTAAACTGTGACAGTTCCCCACAGCATAGTGTGGCCTTTGCACTGCTCTCGTCCTATTGTTGCCCTCAAAGGAATTACTTAGTTATGCATCCTAAATTCATAGGGTCTGATTCAAAAATCTTTAATTTCTGGGCAGAATGTGGTCATGTGTGTTCAGCTGCCTTCTGGAATTCTTGATGGAATTTCCTAGCTCAAAAACCATCCTAGGGCTGGGGAGATAGCTCAGCAGTCTAAGCGCCTGCCTGGCAAGTGTACCAGGTTCAATCCCAGGTACCATATGCCATGCTGGCCCCAGAACCCCAGGCATGCAGTGCGGCCCAAATCCCCATGCACACTGTGGCACACACCTGAGATCCCAGCATGGGGGAGCCTGAGATAGGAGGATCATTAGGAGTCTGAACTGCATAGTGAGATCCTATATCCTATAAAAAATTAAAAGGGAAAAAGCATTTTAAGAAAAATCCTGCTTCATGGTATAAAAATAAATTTTGCGAGCTTTCTCCTCAGTCTTCCCCAGCTTGCTGCCTCTTTCCATCCTGTCGTCAGGGGGTCTTCACTACAAGGGAGGATCATTGTAATCCCATTTCTTTAATCCTATGGAAAGGAATCCGCAGCAGGCTGGCCTGTGCCTCCTCTCACTCAGAGCTTCCCACGAAAGAGCTTACTTTGCCCGCCTGTGCGGGACTAGCATTATTTTCCATGTGTACCCCAAGGAGAGAATTATCGGTAAACCTCACTTGCCTTCGTCCCCACCGCCTGTCAGATTAAACATCTTCAACGCTGCCTGTGCTGCTGAGCGCCTAACTCTTAATTTTGAGATTCTGAGCCCCTCAATAAGGCCTAAATGTTCCTCTTAACCTTGTCTATATTTTTTCCTTTCCACCCTGCTCTACCCAGATTCCTGCACTACAGAAAACTGATTTCCCTGGATCATGTGATCTTACTGACGCCTTACTACTCAAAATGTGGCTAGGAACTTGGACCATTGATATCACCGGATTCTTCTGCTTGTTTTTGTTTTTGAAAATGTAATCATATAGGCCCTATGCCATACTTTTAAATTTTAAAAAAACCTAGGCTTAAAAGACGACCTAGGCAATTCATATGCACATTAAAATTTGATTGCAAGCAGGTGCAGGGGCCAGGGCTTGAATCCCCGGCCTGCCGTGTCGGCCCCGCCCCCGGCGCACACTGAGACTGCAGGTCAGCTGTCTCATCCTTCCCTGTACTGTGACAATTCCCAAGAGCATAGTGGCCTTTGCGCTGCTGTCCTATTGTTGCCCGTGGTGATGCACACCTATAAGCCCAGCTTTTACGAGGCTGTAAACAGGCAGATCACTACAAATCCAATCTAATAGTGAGACCCTGAACACCCTGTAGACCCTTCCCTAAAATATAAAAATAAAATAAGATAAAATAAAATTTGAGAAACACTGATGAGATTCCTATGCCAACTTTGGTATCTTTTTCTATTATTTCACCTACTTGTTTTTTTGCGGAACTGGGGATTGAACTCATGCCCTTGCGCTTGCCAGGGAAGAGCTTATTCCACTGAGCCATCTCCCCGGCCTATCATTTCACCTACTTTTTTCCTTAATTGCAGTTCACAACCTAAACTATCTTTTTTCTTCATTTCTTTTTCTCCATCTCAACACACCATGGTATCAGCTTTGTGAGAGCCAGGATCCCATCCTATACAGCTGTATTTTCTAGGAGGTACTCAAGAATAATCACTGAATTAATAAATTCTGAACTAATTCCTTTATGGTCGCTTTAAGCCATCTCCCCACTCTGTCTTGCCTCCTCCGCTCCCTTCCTCCTGTTCAGATCTTATGCGTTCATCAAATCCAAACTTTAAAAGAAAAATCTATTCCAAACATCCCAATCCCCGGCCCACTGACTTCCTACAGTGTGTACAAACCCATCAGATGCTAACCACATACTCCTCTTCATCTCAAGGACTTCAGGGACATGTGTCTTGTCTCAGTTACAAGAAGGCACACTTAACAGGGAAGACTTTGTGCTTTCACATGTGGGTATTTCCCAGAGTTCACAGCAAGCTAGTGAATGCAAAGAAAGATTCTCCTGACCATAAAAGAGTCACAGAAGAAAATTGGAAATAAAAATTCTAAACGATGGCTTGGACAAAGCTTTTTACAAGAAGACAGTGAAGTGAATGGATTCTGCAGAAGGCTGGCATGTGCATTCCTATTACAATTGGGTAAATGCATGTAATTTCATTTTTATAAGTTAATCACCTTACTTGCAAGTTGTGTTGTACATTTTAATGTTATTACACAGTTTCATCACAGTTACTTTGAAATAACTTCATACTATGAATGAAATTTGCATCAAAAGCCATGTTTACAAATTTTATATCAATCTCGCTATCCTAAGATCCAATTAGAATAAACACAACTCAGGATACACTAAGTTCTAACATCCAATTTGATTTGTTAAGATCTTTCTGATTTTGGACTTGAAAAATCAAAAATCTTGGACCAAGTGCTGCATACATCTGAAGGACACAAAGCAAGCTGGTTAACCAGTCCATCCATCTCCACAACAGGCCTGGGGAGGCCCTGAAGCATCACGTGGAGCAAGAGTTATGCCACAGACACTGTAGATGCTGAAAAATTTCAAATCTCAGATTAAACACACTCCTGTACCAATTATCCAACTTTATTATGGTCTTCCATCATTTTTCCTGTCTTCAAAGGGACACTTAACATAAAGTATTCACACACTTTTCTGATACTAAAGAATACCTTTATATTTAAAAGGTAAAAAAATAGTGTCATGAGCATTCAATAAAAATGTGGCTTAAACAAGTGTGGCTTAAAAGTGACGCGCCAGGTAAATTGGGATCCTCTGCTTACACACAGATGACAAAGGCACAAAATGGGACAAACACTGGATGAATAAACCCAGTCACATGATCGCAATTTGCAAGGGGTTTGATTTATATCAAAGTCAAGTGCAATTCATTCTTTACTAATGACTTACCTGGAAAGAAAGGAGAAAATAAAAGCTTTAGTTTTTTTTGTTTTGTTTTGTTTTTTCATCTGGACCCTGAACTTAAATGAAAGCCAGCAAGGAAAATTAAATCAGTCATCCATAGACTGGAAAAATTTCCCCTCTAAGCGTCTGGGCTAAAACTCAGATTTTGTAAAGTCTTGCTAAAACACTCATCTAACTGCCACGCACAAGATAATTATAAACCGGCCGGGCTGGCTCAAGACCGTTCAACTGTGGATTGAAAGTTGATGTTTTCCTGCTTAGTTGTCATTCATTCCAGAATACTTTCCTTAGTAAAGCCTCAGAAACATATCAACACTGTTTTGCTTTGTTTTCCCGGAGCAATGTGTGGTGACTTCTTATCTCCTGGGTTATGAGTGTTCTCTAAGACCTCCTGTGGGCAGTGACAGGAATAGCCACAGCTGTGGCCCTGCTTTGCTTTCAGTGGCCTCTGACTGCCCCCTGCAGACAGGCTTTCTGATGAGCTATCCCCTCACCGAAGAGGCTCTCCCTCCTAAGTACTAGGCAGTGGCCTAAGGTCCCCTATCCTAGATTGACACACTTATCTGGGTAATCTAAATATTCGGTGTGCATTTCTCCCTCAGCAATGCCACTTTCTAAATTTAAGCCAGAGGAGAATCTGCTGCAAAGGTAAAAGTTTAACCTTACATTTGAGCATATCAGGTATATAACCGTCTGATAATATGACAGAGGACAATTACAGAACAATTGAAGGTAAGTATAGAAGGAAATGTGGTAAAAGAGAAAAGTTGAACTAGTGTTTGCCTCTGAAACACAGTGACTACTGCTTAATTTTTTTAAATGCATACTTGAACTATTGCTCTGCTAGGAAGTGGGCTGAAATAGGACCACTGAAATAACTTTCAGAGTATTTTAATTCATAATTTAATCTATTATCCTAGAAGAATGTGGACAGCCTGATATCTTGTGTACTCTTCCCCCAAAGTGTAGAATCAAAAGTGACATAATAATTATTTACAAAAATTATTTCACAGCTATAAATTTTAATTGGTCATAATCTACAGATTTCTTAACTCCTTAGAGCACTTCTATCAAGTGGGGCAAAATTTACGCTAATGATTAAGAAAAAAATCCTTCCCAGCAAGGCAACCTCAGAGTCAGTTTATAAATCACAGTAAAAGAATAACAAGTGTAACATCTCCACCTTCAAATTCAGGGCTCAGCGGTCTGATCAAGTGCTACACTGAAGAGTTTTACCAGTAACCCCAAGAGAGTCTAAAATGCTGCCTTTACCAAAGTGCCCACTTGACCTCTACTTCAGGGTCTAGCCACTTGCCTGAGTAAATTACTCCTGCAAATCTGATCAGCATGAAGAATGAGGAAATTTTGTTTTCAGCTTTAGCCTTGGAACTCCTTCCCAGAACATTCTCTGCAAGGGAAGAAAATGAGAAGGAAAATGACAGCTCTTCTGAGGCAGGGGCCTGGACGCCTCCATTCCTCAGGTGCCAACCGGAGAAGGACCACAAGATCAAGCAAGCAGAATGATCTAGCCCACGGTCATTTTACCAATACATGCATGTTTTCTCCTCTTCAGCAATTAAGGAGTGAGAAAGCTATAATAAAAGAATTCAAGGTCTCTGATGAACCCAACAAAAAATAAAATTTATTTTCCTCAAAATGCAAACATTTTAACTGACATTTTTAAATTGATTTGATTCACTTAATGGAAAAAGCCTGACAGATACATGTCAAATCTACCAGGGGCCCAGGCTTGATAGAGCTGAAATTTCATCTATTAGTTTATCGGTAAAAGTAGATGACACTTGCACCCACATCCAGCCACATTCTAATGTGCAACTCTATTATCCTCTCTTATTTTTCCCAATACACACACACACACACACAGCCTTTATAGTACATACTACCTTTACCACATGACAGGAGACCTGGAGTATGAGACAAAAAGGTTATTTCTGGGCTAGAGATGTCACTCTGTGGTAGAGTACTTGGCTACCCTACCAGTACATGAAGCCTAGGGTTCAATTTCTAAGTGGAAGAGAGAGGGAAAGAGAGAGAGAGAGAGAGAGAGAGAGAGAGA
>NDGM011096406.1:0-15241 GCA_002564305.1 Octomys mimax | reverse complement strand
TCCCCACCCCATGACTGCATGAGGCTTTGGGGGGACAACTAGACACAAACCATAACACTCAGACCCTTCTAAAAATTTTAACCCAAACATGTCTAATCCACATGCTTCAATTGAATTCTAGCCCCACCCCCACAATTACTGCAGCTACTTATATATCCAGAGCCTCACAGACACCTATGAAATCTTAAAAAGGGGAAGGTAACAAATAATGCAAGTAATGATCTAACTATTTTCTCATAAATCAGTTCAGAACTATTGCATGACTTGTTTAAATCTACCTAGAACTGTTTGTTCTTTGCAATTAGACCAATTACATGCATGCAACAAATGATACCAAGTAATTATCTTTATATCCCTTCAGCATAAACCGAAAGGGCTATTTTTTCTGTATAATTAGTTGAATCTCGCAGGCTATTGGCATGAAAATGTGACCTACACTTTGTCAAGATCATCCTGCCTTTCCAAGGAGTGAAAACAAATTATTCTGTTTCTTATATGTTGGGAGGATCCTAAAATAGGAACCCACCAAAAAAGATCCAAGACAACACATATCATTAGGATTTCTTCTTTAGACCAAAATGTGTGGTCCACCATTTATAACTGATTGTTACCAAACATAATCACTTGAGCTGTCACCCAAGTATTAGAAGTTCACCTAAAACTTTGGTGGCTAGAACAGTCCTAGCTAATAAAATTGTCCCTGGCCATTTATAGATCAACCATCTATTCAGTCAGCACCTAAACTAAAACCTAGGTAAATAGTTTTAGGAAAAATGAAATCATAAATCTGAAAGAAGTCACATAGTTATATAAGGTTGGCTCAAGAATGATCCATGAGGGCCAACAAAATTAGCCAGTGGACTCAGTGCCTGCTTAGGTAAGCTCAGGGACAAGCCCTGGCACCACATAGTGCATCAGCCCCACCCTGCCCCCACCCCATCCCCAGGTGTGCTGAGCCGGCCACCAAGACTGGCAGTGGTGGCACACACCTGGAATCCCAGCACTGAAGAGGCTGAAAACAAGAGGATGACTACAAGTCTGAGATGCCTAGTGTGACCCTATACCAAACACATAAAAAAAGAATGATCCATGAAGTTTATTGTCCTGGTTGTTTGTAGGTCAATTAAAAACTAGATACAAATTCAGAGTCCAAATGTTTCTTGTCTTCATACCTCTTATTTTTTTTTTTTACTAAATGATAAAAACAAGCTTAAAAATTACTACACTGCCATTATGCTACCTTGACACCCAGCTGTGTCTTAGTCTGATTGGACTGCTATAACAAAGATATCATAAACTGGGTAAATTATGAACAACAGAACTGTATTGCTCGCCAACCTGGAGGCTTGGATGCCCAAGTGCAAGCCCAAGGCACTAGCAATCTTGTTGTCTGGTAAGCACTTGCTTTCTAGTGGTTTTGTCACATGTGGGAGAGGACATAGAGCTCTATGGGACATAGAGAGGACATAGAGTTCTATGGGACATAGACAGGACATAGAGCTCCATGGGTTCTCTTTTGCAGGCACTAATCCCATTCATAAGGGATCCATCCTCATGACTTAATAGCTTCCTATTACCATCACATCAGGATTTCAATGTATAAATTTGGAGGAGGGGGACATAACAATCAGTCCATGGCAGTGCTGTATCAAAAAGATTGACGCAATCATTAGAAAACTCTGATCAACTTGGGGGACAAAGTTACTATAATAGAGAAAGGGTGCGATCTTAGCTTAAATAGATAGAGAAGTAAACACTAACTACGCCTGGAAATAAAATACTATATTATTTCTTGCCACTTTCACCCCTGAGATTCTCAGAAAGCTCCCTGACAAAAGCCAGTCTGCCTTAAGAAAAATGCCTGCTTTGATAAGTTTCAACTGATCAGTTTATCCTTGTTACTGTACGTTTGCTTTTATAAAGCCTTCATTGCCTTACCTCCACAACTGATTAACAGCACATGTAAATCAAAGGCAATTGCTTTTGATTAAAATGAATACATCTGAGTAGTTTTTTGATAAGATGCTAGGGAGATAGCTCAGCAGCATAAGTGCCTGCCTGGCAAGCACAAGGTCCTGAGTTCAATTCCCAGTACCAAAAATTTATCTGGTAAGATGATTCTGAACTTAACAAAGCTTTAAAATTTGACTTCCAAATACAGAAAACCTAGAAACAAATTATGTGGCTACATGAAAAGCAGCCACATGCAAAATATAAGAAACAACATAAGACAATTGATGCAATTTCTGCCAGAAACTGATGGCAAGAATTTAGAAATGAAGAGTGAACAAATCCAGACTAAAAGAGGTTTGAGAAATGTAGCGCCACATAGAACACACTGATCATATTTGGATCCTGTTTTGAACAAGGCAACTACACTCTCTCAACTTTAATGACATCTTCTTAAAAAACCTCTGCACCGTGAGAGCCAAGTGGAGGCAGAAGCGAATGCACAGAATGGAGCGCAAAAGAAGATGAGACAGAGGTCCGAGTAAAATAGCGTCTACACCCATGGTGGCCAAAAGAACAGAAATAATGCTTCAGGCTGACAATGTTGGTGCAAGTTTTGGACTGCATGCTGTCTAGAATGTCTCAAAGGATTAGAACTTCACTGCCATCTGATCACTAAGACCACCTCAAAGAGAGAGCCACCGGCTTCAAACTAAGCAGTCCCCTGGGGTTTTGCCCTGGGCCTGTGGCATTCTGGGCTACTTCTGTTCTCATTTTTGGCTGAGTGTAAAGCATGTACAATAAATGATCTCTTCAGTGTTAAAAATAATAATAATAATAATAATAAATAAGGCAACTACAAAATGACATAATTTTTATTTTTTAAATTGATACATATTTGCAGTATAAAATGATTATATTCTTCATAGTGAGTTGGTACATGTGTATCCATTTCCCCTTCTTGCATCTCTTGGACCCCTTCCTTTTTCTGTTTTCTGGTTTGAGGGTGCTTTGTGTATATCAGTACACAATGATCTCATTCCTCCTGAGGAGCTGCTACAGATGTATGCAGCACATCTCAGTTGTGGAGTACTGGGGATTGAACTTGGGACCTTGTGCTTGTCGTGCACGTGCTTATGATGCTGAGCTGTCTCCCCAGCCCCATCAGTTCCTTTTCTTTAATCTCATTCCCCTTCTCCCTCCACTTTCCTCCATTTTATAGCCACTTTTCTATTGATAAAAGATCTAACTTGATATTTCCTACTATCTTATTTTGCTCTTTATTTATATTTTTTGTATCTCATGTAGGAGAAAACATAATATTTAAACTTGTGTGTCAGTTTATTTCACTTACAATTATGATCTTAAGGTACATCCATTTCCCTTGAAATGATTCAAGTTTATCTTTTTTGTGGGACATCAATACTCCATTGTGAATGAAGGCCACATTTTCTTTACTCATTCATCTGTTGGTAACCACACAGGCTGCTTCCAAGACTTAGCTGTCATGAAGTGCACTGCTATGAATATGGGCATGCATGTGTTGCCGTAGAATGATATCCTTAACTCTATCAGGAAGATACTTAAAAGAGAAATAGCTGAGTTAAACGGAATTTCTAGCTTTATTGTTTTTAGAAATCCTCACACTAGTCTCCATAGTAATTGTACTAGTTCACATTCCCACCAACAACATACCAGGGTTCTTTTCGACTCTCAGGTCATAACAGCATTTGTTATTACTCCATCTCTTGATGATAACCACCCTTTCTGGGAAAATGGATCCTCAGAGTTATTTTAGTTTGAATTTCTGTAATGGCCAGTGATGTTGAACACTTTTCTGTATATTTATTGGTCTAAAATTACATTATTGACATAATTATGAAAACATGATTTTGACTAGGTATTAGATAATACCAATGAATTATTATAAAATTGTAAGCTATAACAGGAATTATATTTATGGCAGATAAGGTGCATAGGTTTTAGAAATTGCCATGTAAATATGAAAGTGAATTTTTTAAAGTGAATTTAAGTATCTGATATCTTCTTTTAAACAACACAGTAAAAATGAAAAAAGACATAAAAGTAATTAAATATTCATATTTTAATTCAACATAAGTTGATTTTTTTAATGTACTGGTACAGGGTTTCACATGCAGCTGTGACTCTTAGTGAGCCCCATTTTCAGCCTCCCCAGCACTAGGATTACAAGCGTACACCACCACGCACAGCCTCGGTACCGGTTCAGCATGCCCAGGGGCAAGGCTGGCATGGGTATCGAGTCCCTGTGCTTGCCTAAGCAGGTGTGCTTAGTCTGCTGAATCATAAGTTGATTATTTTCTTGTCAAATTTAAATAGACCATGACAGAAATATAAGTATCATATTTTTGTGTTCTGAATTTTTTTATTTTTAAAGAATACAGAATAATGATTTAAAAATACTAGAAATGATACAAGATTCATGAAAGTAATAGGAATTCAACAATGGTTACTCTATTACATGATGCTATGTATTTTAATGAAAAATACTTAAAAGATTTATGTACATATAAGGTTTTGGAATACATATTCTTTTCAAAGACCTATCCTGTATAGTCTTCTTAACCCAATATTATAACTTAAGGGAAATTTCTTTTCTGCTATAGTTGGCAGTCTGTGCTACATAACTGCGCATTGACCTATTTTTGTTGTGCTGAGTGCTTTTTTTTTTTTTTTTAATATATTTGGTACAGGTTCTCACAGTTCTGACTCCTACTGATCCTCCTATTTCAGCCTTCCCGGCACTGGGATAACGAGCATGCACACCACACCAGGTCTCAGTAGCTGGCTCAGGTTATCCAGGGTAGGGCCAGCACAGCATATGGTGTTGGGGATCAAACTCCAGTCCCTGTGCTTGCCTAAGCAGGCACATAGTCCACTGAGCTATATCGCTGGCCCTGCACTGAATACTTTAATAGTTATTAAAGTGGAACTTTTGTTTGTTTGGTTGGGTTTTTTGTTTGTTTGTTTCATGGGTTTATTTTTATTTTTTTGGTGTTTTGCCTTATTGGTGTTTTGGTGGGTTCCTCCCCCTCAGGATCAAACTCAGGACCTTGCACCTGCCAGGTAGGCACTTATTCCACTGAACTATATCTCTGGCCCTAGGTGTAAGTTCTTAAGCTATGCTGCAGAAAGTTACGAGGTGGGAAAAGGAAGAGTCATTCAACACAAAGTGAAAAGAAAAAATGAAATGAGATTTTGATTTTTATAGTTGATTTCAAGGCTTTATACTGTCAAATTGAATTTTTGATGAACCAGCTTTTAGAAATCCTACTTACATCTATTAATTCAGTTCTATCTGATAATACAGCAGGATGATGTGGGAAAGTTCAGAGGGTCAAAAAATGAGCTAACAAATGACTCACTGGAAAATCTCTCTGGGAAGCAATATAATAAAGTGATTTTGCATTTTCTTCCCCAAATCCTCCCTCTCCCCTTTCTCCTTTCTTCCTCTGATTTAGAAGAACTAGATGTTTAGGTAACTAATATTAAATATATATACATATATATGTATATATATATATATATATATATATATATATATAGCTTAAGATAAAAGATTTATGTATACCTAAGCTTTTCATATTTCAAATATATATAATATATATAATTATACATAATGTTTATATCAGGGCTTCTGCTTTTTAAAAATTATATCAGGGTTATGGTAGAAATAATGTCAGACTTCTCTTAGATTTCTTTTCCAGACACTGAAGTGCTGTTTGAAATATACTCTTATTCAAGAGTTGTAAGCTAAGAAGCTAAGTAGACTCTCAAGGGGAATCAGCTTCCGAGCTTCAGTGGTGTCCAACTAATGCTTTTCCTGTACTCAAGCTGTAAATCAACCCACAGAAAAAAGAAAAAAGCTACAGCATCTGTTGCCAAGATAGCAAACAGTTTTTCACCACTGCCAACTTAATGTAAAAATTCAGCTTATTAAATTTATATCAGCATCTTCTTAGATCAGAGCAAGCTCTTTTCCCGAAAAGTTCAACTATAAAGTCATCAATAGAGTTTACTAATTTCAATGTCATTTTGCTTCCACAGATGAATTATACTAATCACTAATATGTACAAGTCATATTTAAACATAGCAGTGCCCTTAAGTACAGAGAGAGATAGTAAGCAGCCTTCAGTTGTAGATAACTGATTTAAAAGGTTAAGTGACTAAAGATCATTTTGCATTTCAAAAATAACTCCAACATGCTGGAAAACTCCTGAACAATATAGACTGCATTGTTACTGAAGAGCACCTGCTCTCCCTCCTTGGAATGACGTTCCTTTTGAATAAAGCATAATAGAGAGTTCTATTACAGGACATCTGATCCTTTTTTTTCATTAAATCTATAGAGGTTTAATATGGCAAAATAATCAAAATGTTCATCAATCAGAAATTTTTTCATGAGTAATTGTTTTGGATCCCCCTTTAGATACCTTCAATTTTAACTATATTATACCCTAAATTTCTATCCACCTAAAAAAAATCTGTGGTTTTTACTTTTCAATTTTTCTTTGTATTCAAGTGAGGTCAGAGCAAAACAATTAATTCAATTCTAATGATGTTTTTTTCATATTTTACTTTTATAATTACAGTAGGACTCTATCCCAGCCTTGATTATTAATAGAAAATCATATGACTGCATTAGATGACATCAACTAATCCTCCAGAGCAACTGTTCCTTCTCAGTCTGGAAAGAAATCTAAGGCCTATTAGCATAGATAATACACAATAAGCTAAAACCTATAGTACTAATGTTTCTGTTAGCACGATTTTGATTTCCACAACTTCATCTCTCTACTGTTGTTAAACATGACAAAAATAACAAGGGTCTTCTACTTTGTAGATGCTATCCAATTATGCATTTTTGAGAATGGATCAAGATAGAAATAAATAATAGTGAATAGTCTGGTACCACTTCCAACATGAGCTAAGCAAAAAAGGATTGTTGATAGAACTGATATGACTTCATTGGGTTTAATCATTTTGAATCATTTACAGCTCATTTATTTCATAAACACTTATTGATGCTCTCCCACATGACTCATGAAGCCAAGTTCTAGAACAGATATAGATATACATACAGATATATAAAATTTTCTCTTAAATTTTTAAATGTATTGAAGAGCACAATTGCAAAAGTGCTATGCAATATGAAAACAGAACACACATGTACTGTTAAAATTAACAGAATTCTATTTTGAAATACCTTCTGTAATTCCATTGTTGAGACTTTATTGAAGAGTACTTCTGACTTGCAGTTAATAATGTAGCATCAACTTCCAGGAACATGACAGAGTGATGAGAGAAACAGCCTTTCTGAGACTTGATGTCCAAACATTTGAATATCAGAACACGAGGGCGAGAAGAAGGAAGAAACTAGCAAGGACTGGAAATGAAAATTGAAACTGATGAGGAGAACAAAGAGAGACTTCTACAATAAGGAGGTAACAAGCAGTGCTTCCTTACTGAGCCCTAACTGCATGGAAGGAGTAGCTCAAACCTGCAGAAGCCCAATAACTCCTGGCATAATCAGAGGCCTCCACAGAGAACTGCATCAGTGGAATGGAGCAGTGGACACAGTGGATTGCAGTGGCTGAGTTATTTGGGATCAGAGACAACACACCCAGAAGAGTCAGGGCAAGGTGGAATTGACTTCAAGTCATCAACAGGTCAAGGAGTTAATTCAAGCCAGCAAGAGGCACATAGAGTGCTGCATGCTGTGCAAACTAGGTTCCAGCTTCCCAGGGGAAAAACAGCCTGAACTTCACTGGAACTAAAGGTGTATGGTTGCTAGGATTATACACCACCCTACAAAAATCCACAGCTAGATTGTTGGGATTAATCAACATGGATCTGGATTCTTTGTGCTCTATTTGTCTACCAGTGACAGCAGAGACACACTTTGAAGTAGACTTTTTTTTTCTTACTTTCTTCTTTTTTTGTTTCAGTTTTTATTTTCCCTTTGTTTTGCTTTCTTTATTCTTGGTTGCCTATATTTGCTTTTATATGACTGTGAGCATTGTTGCTGGTGTAGTTGTTGTTGCTATTGTTATTCTGCTCAGTTCTTATTTACTTTTCTTCCTTCTCTCTCTCCTTCCTGTCTTTTTCACTGGTTTCCTGAAGTTCTTATAATTTTCCTTTGTCCTCCAGCCTTGTTTCTAATCTTTTCCTCTCCTTTTATTTCTCCACTTTTCCCCTGCTCCCTTTTAACTTTTCTCTCCTGTGGGTAAAACTGCCATATTAAGGACATGTATACTGTATACAATTTTCTCCTTTGTTTTAGATTTTGTTATTTTGAGGACTCAAAGTATGGCTAAATGGAGGAGGAGCATCGTTCAGAGTTACTTGGAGAAATTCAACAAGATGTTGTTACATTACCACAAATATTGTTCATAGAGTTAAAAGTGACAAGTTAATAGTTACTATAGCTTCTCACTCCCAATAAATTGAAGGACCTTGCAACAGACTTAAAACCCAAAAGCCAGCTACACCAGGAAGACATCTCTCAGAAGTAGTCACTTCCTGAGGGTTCTAAATATTAGCAATAAATCTACTTGCAATAATCAATGCAGGAACATCAACCCAGGAATTAAACTTTAAAAAATAGGGGAGATAGCTCAGCAGAATAAGCACTTGCTTGGCAAGCACAGGGTCCTGAGTTCAATCCCTGGTACCAGAAAAATAAATAAATAAATAATAAAACAGAAAATGAGAACATATTTAAGTAAGGTGCAACTCCAGACTTACAGCACACCAAATACAAAACCAGAGAAGAAATTATGTGAAACTATTAAAAAGCCACCCACAAGGATTATCTGAAGTGGTAACAGTGGAAATAACAGAGCAATTGTATGAGGATCTAGAAAAAATTGAATCAGAAATAATTTCTCAGATAAATATAGCAATAATGACAATAATGAAAGATATGACTTTCTATGATGCTTCTAGTGGCACTAGAAGAGATATAGACTTTAAAAAATAAGGACCTTGAGAAAATGATGAAAACCATAAATGCCTCACATATAAAGAAATGAAATATCTGAGCGATTACAAATTCCATTGAAATTGTATTCAAAAAAATTAGGAATCTGAAAACAGAATATCAGATATAAAAGACATGATTGGAGTTAATGATCATGAAAAGAAAGATTTCTTAAAAATAGCAAGGAACTATAAAAAATCAATCCAACAACTGCTACATGAAGCAAAGAAGAATGCTACAAGGTTGATCAGAGTCCATGAAAAAATAGCTCAAACAACATTTTAAGGACCAGCCAGATAGCTCAGTGGATTAAAGCCCCTGCAAGCATGCACAAGGGTCGGGGGTTTGATCCCCAGGCCTGCTGTGCTGGACCCGCCCCTGGGGCACTCTGAGAAGGTGATTAAGACTGGGCATGGTGCTGCATGCCTGTAATCCCAACTCTTCGGAAGCTATGAACAATAGGATCACTATGAGTCTGATCTAGTAGTGAGACCCTGAACACCTTATAGACCCTTCCCTAAAATACAAAAAAAAAAAAAATTAAAATCATTTTTGGAGAAGTAAAGGCAGAAAGCTTCCCAGAATGGAAAAAGAAATTGACACATAGATAAATGAGGCATTTAGAACTCCAATCACTCCAACCAAATCTATGCCAAGGTACATAATAGTGACCATTCCAGAAATTCAACACATTAGCAGAATATTAAAACACTGCTGTAGAAAAGAAACAAACCAGCTATAAGGGAGAGCCCATCAGAATCATAGCAGACTTCTCAACATAAACCCTCAAGTCAATGAAAGCTTGAAGTATTTCAAGTCTTAAAAGAAAACAAACTCCAATATATATGTTATACCTCATAAAACTTTGTTTCAAAATTGATAGAGAAATATGACCCTTCCAAGACAAAGAACAATTGAAGAAATTGATGACCACCAAACCAGCACTCCAAAATGTTCTGAAGGACATTCTAGAGAAAGCTAACAAGAATTACAACTTCATGAATCCAAACAAAATGAATCGACCATGCAAGGCAAGCAATTAAGCTGGCAGGACCAACAATAGCAAAACAATATGATAAATACAAGTCAGTACATATCAGTTGTCACCATCAATGTAAGCGATCTCAATTTACAATCCAAAGAAACACACTAGCACAAGGGCTCAATAAGCAGTATGCAACAATATGCTGCATACAAGAAAAGCATTTATCACTGCTGCAGAGCACTTCCTCTGAGAGATCTTCTACAGCCAGCTTTATTCATCTGTTTTCTATAGCTACAACAAAATACCTAAGACTGGAAAAAAAAAGAAAAGCATTTAACTCAAAAAGAAATTCATAAACTAAAAGTCAACAGATGAAAAACTATACTACATGTGACAGGAAACTGGAATAAACAGAGGTATCTATTCTATTTGAGCACAAAGTAGACTTTAATCCAAGACTGATTAAGAGAGACAAAGATCACTACATCCTTGTAAAGGGAGCAATCCAAGAAGAGATAATAAATATATGTACCAAGTACCTACACACAAGCTATATAAAACACATATAATTCACCTGAAAAATCAAAGCACTAATGCAGTTGTAATTGAGAACCTCAACACCATACTGTCACAAACAGACAAATCAAGCAGACAAAAAGTCAACAATGAGATGTTAGAAATAAACCAAACTGGGCTACATCCTTTGGCCCCCTAGTGCACAGGCATGGAGCTTGTGCTAGTGCAGGTCCAACCTTTTAAGAACTTTGGAGGACTCTGGGCTATCCATGGGATTCTGGTGAGCTGTGATCTGTGAGCCCAGGGTGCACATGCATGGAGCTTTCCTGGCACCTAGTCCAACCATTTAAGAATTTGGGAAGATTCTGGGCAGCCTTCAGGACTCTGGTAAGCTATGTCTCTTAGCCCCCACCATGCAGGCATGGAGCTTGTAGTACAGCAGTTCCAACCTTTTAAGAACTTTGGATAACTCTGGGATGCTCTCAGGATTCTAGTAATTTCTCACTCTTGGCCCTGAACATACAAGTGTGGAGCTTGTGCTGGTGCTCCTAAGTTTGAAAAACTTAGGAAGATTCTGGGAGTCCCACAGGATCCTGATTAATCTGGCCCATATGCACCACTTACACTGAAGCTTTATTAAGTATCAGCCAGTTGGCCTTACTTGTAGTGAGCATTGGTGAAACCTATACTGCTCCCAAGTGTAGCATAAACCTTAATGACCCACACCCCGCTACTCTCCCACCACTGCTAAGTCTGAGTGATTATTGGGAGCTTTTAAAAATGCCAAGGGACTGGGGAGAGAGCTCAGTAGAAGAAGTGTTTGCCTGGAAAGTGCAGGGTCCTGAGTTCAATCCCCAGTACTGCAAAAAATAAAATAAAATAAAAATGCCAAAACTCAGGAACAAAAGGCAATCTCAACCCTCCAGCCCACCCAGAACAAATCCAGGAGACAAAGACATACAAGAATTCGTAAATCACACAACTGAAATGTCTGAAATGATAGCAACTGAAGTAAAGAAACAAGTCCATCAGGATATAAAAGAACTGTGATCAGAAGTAATCAGGTCGAAAAAGAAATAACAACAATCATGAAAGAATTGCTTAGCACAGATAAAGAAGACATAGATTAAAAAAGATAGAGAATACAAAAATGATGGAAACACTGAATGAACAACACAGGAAAGAATAAGAACACATGAAACATTCAAACAGATATCCAAGAAATTAAGAATTCCTTTGAAAAGTGGAAAAGTGTCTTGAACAAAACTGAACATAGACTTGCAGACTTTGAAGACAGTGGTACAGCTAATGAAGATGAAAGGAAAGATCTCTTAAAACTAACAAGGAACTAGGAAATAACAACTCAGCAGCTACATGACAAGGAAAAGAAAAATAATATAAGAATAATAGGTGTCAATGAAACAACAGAAGACAGCACAAATGACATGAAAAGAATATTTGTGGAAGTACTAGCAGAAAATTTTCTGAACATTGGAAAAGAAAGAAAGAGACTAGTAGAGTGGATTAAGAAACAAAATCCAATAATATGCTGCCCACGAGAAACACACTTCACTAAAAAGAGAAATTCACAGACTGAAAGTCAAAGGATAGAAAGCAATTCTCCATGCCACCGGAAATCAGAAAAGGGCAGGGGTAGCTATTCTGGTGAATGACAATGTCAACTTCAAACCAAAAATCATTCAAAAAGATAGAGAAGGTCAGAACATACTTGTTAAGGGAAAACTGAAATGGGAAGATATAACAATTTTAAATATATATGCACCCAATGTAGGAGAACCCACTTACATAAGTGGGTTCTGCAAATTTTAACAGACATGAAAAATCAAATGAGCAATAATACAATTTTCACGGGAGTCTTTAATATGCCACTATCGCAAAAAGATAAATCAGCAAAAAAAAATAACAAAACTAAACCAAACTTGTGAAGAAATTGACTTAGTAGGGTGATTCACCCAGTGACAACACAATATACATTGTTCTCAGATGCACAGGGGATGTTCTCCAAAATGGACAATATACTAGCACATAAAGCATGCTTAAGTAAATGCAAAAGAATTGAAATTCTCCTATGCATACTCTCTGACACCAGTGCAATGAAACTGGAAATTATTGACAAAAGAAACCAACTAAATACTATAAACATACGGAAATTAAATAACAACCTCCTAAACAACCAATGGGTCACAGACGAAGTTGAAGAAATTAAAAAATATTTACAATCAAATAAAAAAACAGACACAACTTACCAAAACCTGTGTGATACAATTAAAGCTGGCTTAATATGAAAATTTATAGAAATAAATTCACACATTAGGAAAACAGAACAAGCCAAAATAAAAAATCTTATGCTTCATCTCAATCTCCTAGAAAAAGAAGAGCAAGTCTACCCCAAAAAAGGCAGGAAATTAGAAAGATTTGAGCAGTAATTAAGGCAATGGAGACAAAGAAAACAATACAAAGAATAAATGAATCAAAGAGTAGATTCTTTGAAAGAACAAATAAAATTGATACACCCCCTAGCCAACCTAATCCAAAAAAAGGAAAGAAAAAAACCCAAATTCATTCAATAAGGAATTAAAAGGATGAAATCACTACAAACAATAGAAAAAGATCACCAATACCTACCTCCAAATACCTTACTTTCACAGGATGAAAAAAAAAAATGGAAATGGAAACCTTCCTAGATACATATGAAATGTCAAAGCCAAGTGAAGAAGATATACAAACTCTGAATAACCCAATAAAATGAAGTGAAATTGAAAATTTAATTTAAAAAAACTACCAACAAAGAAAACCCCAGGTCCTGATGGATTCACAGATGAATTCTATAAGAAATTTAGAGAATATTTAATGCCAACTCTTCTCAAACTCTTCAATGAAATTGAAAGGAAAGCAATTCTTCCAAACTCCTTCCTGGAGGCAAGTATTACTCTAATTCCAAAACAGAAGAAACATCAAACTAAAAAAGAGAACTACAGGCCAATCTCTATAATGAATATAGACACAAAAATCCTCAAAAAAAAAAAATAGTAGCAAACAGATTGCAGCAAATCATCAAGAACATTATACATCTCAACCAACTGGGATTCATGGAATGCAAGAATGGTTCAATGTATGCAAATCCGTAAGTTCAATACACCACATCTATAGAGACAAAAACAAAAATCACATGATCATCTCAATAGATGCGAAAAAAATGCTTCTGACAAAGTCTAACACTCTGAGTCAGGGAGATGGCTCAGTGTAATAAGCACTTCCCTGTCAAGTGCAAGGGCCTGAGTTCAATCCTCATTTCTGGGGGAAAAAAAAAAAAAAACAAAGTCCATCACTCATTCATGACAGGAACCCTATAGAAAATTGGAATAGATTGTCTCTATCTCCACCCGATAAAAACCATCTAGGAGAAAACAACAGCCAATGTCATACTAAATGAGCAAAAGCTGAAGGCTTTCACTTTAAAAATCAAACAAAACAAGGATATCCACTGTCTCCACGCCTATTCAATATAGTTTTGGAAACATTAGCCAGAGTAATTAAACAATGGAGAAAAACAAAAGGAATAAGGATTGGAAAAGAAATGAAATTATCATTATCTGCAGACGAAATGATACTCTACACACAGGACTCCAAAAACTGCACCAAGAATCTTGCAGATTTTGGGATCAGGGAGATGGTTCAGTATAGTAAGCACTTCCCTGGCAAGTGCAAGGGTCTGAGTTCAATACCCAGTTCCATAAAAAAAAATTAAATTAAATTAAAATTAAAATTAAATTCAGTAACTTAGTAGGATACAAAGTCAACAACCAAAAATCGGTTGCATTTTTGTACACAATGAACACTGAAAGAAAAGTTGAGGAAACCACACATTTCACAATAACATCCAAAAAACAATGAAATACATAGGAATCAGTCTTACAAAGGAAGAAAAGATTCATGCAGTGAAAATGAGAGTAGTCTGAGAAAAGAGATTGAAGAGGATTTGAGAAAATGGAAAGATATTCCATGCTTCTGGATAGGAATAACCAACATTGTCAAAATGGCCATTCTCCCAAAATTGTTATACAGATTCAATGCACTCATGATTAAAATACTATCAGGGGGTCAACCAGATAGCTCAGGAGACTAAAGCGCCTGCTTAGGCAGAGCATAGCTTCCGGGATTCAATCCCCAGCTTGCCCTGCTGGCCCCACCTCTGAGGTACAGAGGTTTTCAGCTTGGGAGGCTGAAAACAGGAAAATCACTACAACTCCGATCTACATAGTGAGACCATGTAGCTCCTGTAGACCCTGTCCTAAATACAAGAAATAAATAAATAAATACAATAGCATCAGTATAACTCACAGAGCTAGAGAAAACTATCCTCATATTCATTTGGAACAAGATGAAACCCAGAATGTCAAAAGCAACCGTGGGAAACAAAGGGAAGGCAAGAGGCATCACAATTCCTGAACTGAAATTATATTATAAAGCTACTGTGATAAAATCAACATGGTATGGCCAGAGAGACAGACCTGAGGATCAGTGGAACAGATTAGATGATACAGACATAGCTACAAACACACTCACCCACATTTCTTTGATCAAGGGATCAAACATGCTCATTGGAAGAAAGATAGACTCTTTAATAAATGGTGCTGGAAAACTGGCTTTCCACATGTCAAATCCAAAAAGTAGACCAATGCCGAGAGAGAGAGACAGACAGACAGACAGAAAGAGAGAGAGAGAGAGAGAGAGAGAGAGAGAGAGA
>NDGM011096394.1:6235-17706 GCA_002564305.1 Octomys mimax | reverse complement strand
CCATAATTCTGATGGATTTTCCTTTGAATGTGATCTGTTTCTTTTCTCTAGCAGCTTTCAGTACATTATTCTTGTGCTGGATTTCTGGGATCTAGACTATTATATGTCTCGGTGTGTTTTTAATTGAGTTGAAGTTTTTTGCATCCTATATGCTTTTGTTACCTAAATGTCAGATTGTTTCTTCATATTTGGGAAGTTTCTGCTACTATTTCTGCCCATATGCTTTTTATATCATTTGAATTGACTCTTTTCTCATTGATGCTTATTAGTCTCACATTGTTCATCTTTGTATCATCTTGCAGGTGATGAATTATTTTTTCTTGCATCCTAGTTGTTTTTAAGAGATCCTTTCTTACCTTTTCACTAGTTGCACTAGTGTATTCAAGATCTGAAACTCTGTCCTCACTTTCACTCAAATGGTTTTCCAAACTTGTGATTGAAATTTTAAGTTCCTCTATATGTCTTTGACTGTTTTGTATGATCTATTTTTTTTCCTGTATTGCTCATCCAAGGAATCAGTCATTTTTCTATTTTCCTCTATTTTTTTTAACAATGTCTTCTTGATAAGCAGTCATTAATTATTTTACTACAGAGATTTTTTTCGATCGGTTTTCCTCCATATGTGTCTACATTTGATTCTTTACTTCAGATGTTATTAATCAGAGATTTCTTTTTTATTTCAGAGGTTATTTCTGATCTGAGTTCCTCTATACTTTTCTGCAGTTGTTTCTTTATTTCAGATGCTATGGATTCAGAGATTTTAGCTGTGTGATTCCCAAGTTGTTCTGTGCTAGTGTCCTCTCACTTGTTCTGGGTGGGCTTGGGGTCTGAGATTGCATTTTGCTCCTTCTCTTTGTCGTTTTGTATATCATTGTCCTCTTACCTTTGGTGTAGAGCTTAGGTGCAGTTATAACCTTAGCATGTACTGAAATTTGGGTGCAGATCTACAAAATTTGAATTTGTCCTGCTGTGCCTGGCTTGGGTCTGGATGCTGTGCTCAGCTCCTTCCTGCTGCAGTCCTTTGAAGTGAGCCTGTTGTGCCCCTATGGCAAGATGTTCTGATCCTGGATTAGCTTGGTGGTTCTGTCCCCTACTCTCTCTGCAGGTACTTCAGCTGCCGAGTTTTACCCCAGGCCTGTATGCCAGGCCTGGGCTGGGTCTGAGAGAGACAAGGGGGTGCAAACAAGTAGGGAGTCTCTCCCACACAATTGCAGTGCCTGGGCTTGGGCTGGGTCTGGGGTGTCCCCAGAGCAAGACAGAAGTTCTCACTCACTCGGTGGTCTTGGGCTGGGGCTCCAGAGGGATGGGTCCCGAGGGTGCTGCAGAGGGTCTCACTTATGTGGTGTGCCTGGTTTAGTCTGTGGAGGTCTTGAGGGCACAGGGTAGCGGGAAGCTCCCCCACACACTCACAGTGCTTGGGCTTGGGCTGGATCTGGGGGTTCCCGAGAGCACAGCAGAAGTTCTCACTCAGCGGGCTTGGGATGGGGCCTCCGGAGTGGTGGAAGGGTCCCGAGGGTGCGGCAGAGGATCTCACTCATGCCTGGGTTTGGTCCAGATTGGTAGCTGGAAGCTCTCCCACAAACTCGCTGGGTCTGGGCTTGGGCTGGATTTGGGGGTTCCCAAGTGATTTTCAAATTCTTGTATGTCTTTGTGTCCAGGATTTGTCCTAGCTGGGCTGGAGGATTGAGACTTCCTTTTGCTATTGGATATCCTCTCTGCTGGTTTGTTTCTTCTGATTGGTGAATTGAGGCCATTTAAATCAATGGTTATAATTGATACTCATTGGCCTATCTTCATGATGTTATTTTCCTGATGTAGACTCCATATATTTTCCTTCTTTTTCATGGCCTTCTCTGTTTGGTGGTTCCTTTTTGATGTTCTTGATGTTGCTGTTGTTTCTGTCTCTTTGTAGAATGTATGTCAAGTACTCTTTGTAGCGCTGGTTTGGTGGTCATGAATTTCTTCAGTTGTTCTTTGTCATGGAATGATCTTATCTCACCATTGAATTTAAAAGATATTTTGCAGGGTACATCCATCTGGGTTAGAAATTATTTTCTGTGAGGAGCTAAAATATTTCACTCCCAGGACTTCTTGATTTGATGGTTTGTATTGAGCAGTCTTTCATGATTCTGATAGGCTTTTCATTGTAGTGATCTTTTTCCTCTCTCTAGCAGCTTTTAATATTCTTTTCTTTTGCTGAATTTCTGAGATTTTGATTATTATGTGTCTAGGTAAGATTTATTTTGATTATGGTTTTATCTTTATATCAGATTCTTTTCTCATGTTTGAATAGTTTTTGGTTAGTATTTCTGCAAATTATCATTTTATATCATATGTGCTGTCTCCTGCTGCTTCATTGACACCTATTATTCTTAATCATTTTTATTTGTGTCATCTTGCAGCTGCTGAATTGGTATTTCCTAGTTCCTTGTTAGCTGCACTGCTGTCTTTGAAGTCTGAATATCTATCATCAGTTTCATTCAAGTGATTTTTGCCAGCTTTCAGTGGAGTTCTTAATTTCCTGGATAGCTGTTTGAATCTGTTACGTGCATTCTAATTCTTTCCTGTATTGTTCATTCTTTGTTGTCATCATTAATCTATTTTCCTCTATACTTTTTATCTATGCTTTTAGCTGTGCAGAGAATTTTTTTCATGATTGTTGTCATTTCTTTTTAGACCTGAGTGATTATTTCTGACCATATTTCTATAGCCTGATAGACTTGTTTCTTTACTTCAGTTACTATCATTTTAGAAATTTCAGGTGTGTAATTTCCAAGTTCTTCTATGTCCTTCTTTCCTGGGCTTGTTTTGGGTGGGCTGAACAGTTGACATTGCCTTTTCCTTTTTGACGTTTTTGAAGCTCCCAATGTTCTCTCAGACTTAGCAGTAATGGTAGGGAGGCTTGCTTTGGATCAGTAAGACCCAAGACAATGTAGGCACAGGATAGTCTCACCAAATCTCCCACTATATGGAAATTAGTGTGGCTTCTGCCATGGTGTGTGTGTGTGTGTGGAGGGGGCTGCAAACCACAGTTCAGCAAGCCTCCAACAATGATGGCAGCAGGCCAAGACTCTGCAAGGTTGTTGTGATGGTGGAGAGAGCAGGGAGAGGCTCCACATTGCTCTCAAGTCTGGTAGGTGTAGTGACCTACAGGTCAGCAATGCTCCTGCGAATGTGGTGGGAAAAGTGCAGGTTCACCAGGCTCCTTTAGCTGTCTTGGGTTTCTCTGCCTTCTGAGATGGGGGAGAGACCAGACTGCTTCTCAACAAAGCTCTGGGAATCATGATAGGGGTGTGGCAGGCTGACAGATCCTGGTAGCTGTCTCTCTGGGTGTCTGCCTACCTTGTGCCCACCAGTTTTGTTAGGAATTTGGCTATTCAATCTCCTAGTTTCCTAGGAAGCCAAGCTTAAACACATATCATTTTTTTCACTCTTTCTCAACCAGAAATTGATCCATGAGTCTAGAAATCAGTTTTGACATTACTACCAAACTGTGCTAACATAAAAGGCTGATGTGTCAAAACTAGATTTTGCTAACTATTCAAAGAGTAAGGCAAAATTGAATATTCAATGAAATATTTCTGGAACCCAAAACCCATGAGTTGAAAACACTATGAAAAATTCCTGCTCAGGAGTTACTTTTTCATACATTAAGATTTGCAGCTTGAACAATGTAGGCAGACATACTGTTTAAAAAGTTCAGCTCTTTTCATAGCTCATATATTCTAAATTGTGCTGCAATGTGCAATGTGAGTATGCACCTATCTCTATAATACTCTGCTTTAATTCTTTCAGAAATATACTGAAGAGTGGGATAGCTAGATAAAATGCTAGCTCTATTTTTAGTTTATGGAGGAACATGTATATTGATTTTCATAATGGTTGTTCTAATTTACATTCCTTCCAGCAGAGGAGAAATGTTCCACTTTTCCCACATCCTCGTCAGCATTTATTGTCTTATTTTCCTCTAGATGATAGCAATTCTGAGTGGACTGATAAAGAATCTCAATGTAGTTTTGATTTGCATTTCCCTGGTGGTGAAGAAATTGAACTTTTTTCCCCACACACACTTCTTGGCCACTTATACTTCTTCTTTTGAAAAGCATCTGCTCAATTTATTTCTCATCTATTGATTGTAGGTTTTTGATATTGTTTATTGATACTTTATGCATTCTATATACTAATCTTGTGTGCAAAGTATAGCTGACTCAGATTTTCTTCCGCTATGAAGACTGTTTATTCACTTTGTTGATTGTTTTTGTTTTTCCTCTGGTGTTCAGAAGCTTTTGTGTTTCATGTAGTTCCATATGCTGACTTTTGCTGTCAACCCTGCTCTACTGAATTCCTACTTGTGAAGTTGTTGCCAACAACTTTACTATATTTTCCTTATGATTTTATCTAGAAGTTTCGAAATTTGACGTCTTATACCTTGGATTTTGAGCTATTTTGAATTAACATTTGTACAGTATGAAATATAGAGACCTTGTTTTTTAACATTCTATTTACTGATATCCAGTGTAACATGGATAACATGGATATCCAGTGTAACACATCTACTTACTGATATCAGTAACATGGATTAAAAGTGTAGGCTTTACTCCCATGAGTCTTTTATCCACTTCTCAAGAATCAGATGGCTGTAGTTGTGTGGGTTGGTTTCAGTGTACTGTATTGTATTCCACTGATCCACTTGTACATTTTTGAGATAGCATCATGCTGTTTTGTTTGTTTGTCTATTTTTGCTGTGGCTTTGTAGTAGGTTTTGAAGTTCAATTCTATGATGTTTTATATACTGCTCTTTTTGTTTGTGATAAAGTTTGGAATTCTGTTGAAAAGTACAATATGTGGAAGATGATACTTAAAAGTACAATTAGGAATACTGACCTTTATGCTGGATAGTTCTTAATAGGAGGTATGATTACAGTATTATTATTTTTAAGTTTATGAAGTAAAATTTTCACTTATCGCACATTGACATACTGGGTGCAATAGCATATAGAATTTTTATTATGACACTATTGTGTTTTTATAAAAATGCCACTGCTTCAGTAACATGTCCATAAATTTAATATAAATAATTATTATATAAAAATAAGGTCTAACACTGAAATAAAAATTCAGCAAATATAAATTATTTGTACTTTATTTGTATTGTTACAGTTCTTATGATTATATCTTTTAACTAACAGACAATGATATGTGCTTTTAAAAATTATTAAATATATTATTAGGTAAAACTAATTTAATAATTAAATAGTGACACTGAATGTTTTTAGCTGCCTAATAAATAAGTTGCTAGATAACAAATATGTTAGCCTTAAATTTAATTAATACCTGAAATATAGCTGAACTGTGGTGTAGCACACAGTGTGAAACAGAATTTTTAATGTAAAGGTTAATGGCTTAATTAACCACATTTAAATGTTTAATTCACATAAATGCTTAAGCAGTTGACAGTAAAGTTCAGGCATATTTTTCTCCCTTGGCTACTTATTCTGTGTTTTCCCCAGATGTTCATAACTGAGAAAGCATATAAGCTCTTGTACCAAAAAATGTAACCTGGCTTAGTAAACAGATTTCTTCCACGTTTTATATATTATTTGGTTAATTAGTCTGGTTTATCATCTGTGCATGTGATAATTAATTTTATAAGGCCTTATAAGGTAAGTGAATGAAACTGATGCTGGAAAATAAAAGGAAAAATAAAAGAGAAATAAAAGAGAAATGAAGAATTGAAATGTGTTATATACATGTAAAAAGTCCTCACAGTGAATGTAGTCTTTATGTACTATAAATTTTTACTAATAAAGGATAAACACAGATAAAAAACAAAAAATATTAAGGAGAAGAAACATGAATTTAATTGTATTCTTTGAACCTTATCATAAGAGATTTGTTAAAATGAAATGGATTGTAACCTTAGAGAAGTAGTAGCAGCTTAATAATAATAAACTAAATCTCAAGTCAGATTTTATACCCATCACTGTAATACTTTCATTTCATCCATTCATTTAATTAGGATTGCTTTATTTCTTTTCTTATTTCTTGTTTCTTTCATTTTTTCTAATGTAATTTCTTTCATCATTTGTATATTGTTGTGCAAATCAACTAAATAATACCTTAAAATTCTATTTTCTAATTAGTATTTTGTGTCCCAAATCATTTTATCATAAAGAAAAATAAAACACATACGTATAGGTAACTAGCAGGTTCTGCCTTTTTGTTTTCTATTTATGTTCTTTAATTTACATTTGGAAATGTTTTATTTCTTGTACAAAGATGTATAGAAATATCTTTGGAGGATTAAATTATTTTTACTTATTGTTTAGGGTAAATTTAGAAATAATAATATGCTATACATAGTAGGCTCACAAAGAGGTAACATATTTGGGATTTATTCCATTATATTTTAAATGTATATGCCTCTCTATTTCAATAATAACACAGCCTAAACCTATATTTCACTTATGAAACTAAATGTTAATTTTCCTAAAATGCATAGCACAATTTTGACTGTCTATGCATTTTTGCACTCCCCTCTCTTTATGGCTTCTGTTTATTTTCATACCTTGATTTATCTCTGTCATTTGGGCCTTTGTGTTCACAACCATATATTTCACTATATAACTGTCAAAATCACATATTTTCCATTGGCACGAACCCATATTAATTAGCTCTCTCTGCTTCCACCCACTGTGTTTCTTTTATCTGCCGACTCTTCTTACAGTTCTGGCTTAACTGTAATTAGCTCATCAGCATTAAACACATCATTCATGATGCTACACTCAAAAATCAAAATTACAGGATTATTCAGGGAAAACAAGCACTTGACTGCTTTTCGAATCTGTCCTCAATTATTTCTCAGTTCGAAAAAAGAAAATTGGAGGCATACTTTTGTTGCTATAACAAGAAAGCAGAACTTCAGAGGAGCCAAGAGACTTGAGTCAATCACAATTACTTGTAAAAATTGATATGAGTAAGCTTTAAAGAAAAAAGGCTCAAGTACGTGCTACAATTAAGAACTGAGTGTTAAATTCACTCTGTGGGATGATAGAGATTGAAGTTTGTAACTTAAGTATTGCTTAAGGCCAGGTATAAGGCAATTTATCCTACAGTAATTTAAAGCACATTTTAACTCTTGACAATTACTATAACTAGGTGAAAATAGGATGGTGAGAGAATTGTACAACTGTAGGATTTTCATTAAAAACTGCCAACATAAATTTGTTAAGACTGTCATATATTTTGCTAGGAAAGTAGCATTAGTTAATTTTGTATCCATTTAAATTGTATTGCAACTTCAAATGGATATGACAATCAATGTATAAACATGAATTTATAAATTTGTTTCATAGTTAATGAATTTCACTATTTGCCTTTCTAATTCCATTCCCTCCCACAATAAATAGGCTAAAAACCTCATATTAGTGCCTTTCATTGCCAAATGGTAACCCTTTTCAAATTCTGTAATGATTTAATCAATACTAATAATCATAACTTTATTTTCCTGATGAATTATAAGTTTTTTCTTCCCTTTGGTCCACACTGAAGAATATATTTTTGCACTCTATGTTTGTTGTACTCCATTTCCTCAGCGGGCTCTGCTTTATTTGCTACTTCTGTACACTCTCAGGAGAAAAGAAGTAAGAGACACTGAGGTATCAAATGAGGAGTGAGAGAAATAGAGGCCACAGGAGGCCGGGAGGAGTGGCATAGGATATACGTCATGGCGTATTCAGAGGCTACATAAGTTTATCTTCCCTTTAGCCCATAAACCTTGAAGGTACAGATTTTGTCTATGTTGTCAAAATGTTTTCATGACCTTGACACCTGGGTCGTTACATAGCACTGGTAAAAAAACTATAATGAAAAGTGTGTTACCTCCTTTTGAAATTTGTACACATAAGTACCATAAGTTGTTTTTGCTCCCATTCTATTGGACAAAATGTAGGCACATGGTCACTGTGAGATCCAGGGTTTGTTGTTTGACCATCTTTCACAATAAAACTTGAGTTAGTAGTCTCTATGGCTAAAATAAAATGAATATAATAGAGTTGGGAAGATATAATGTAAATTACTTTGCCTTCTGAGCTTTTCTGCCACTCATTAAGATACATTATTTGGACCAATAGAATCTTGGTGACCATAGGTAGGTAATTAAGTAATAATGGCCCCTGTTAAAGTTAGGTAGTTAGGGTGAAACCCTGTTTTCCTCTCTTTCTTCGTGCTCCATAAGAAATCATCAGTATGTAAATGACATTCAGCTCCAAACAACGAATGTTCACTAACTTGAATTTAACAATAGGAAGCCAGTCTTTTATTAACACCCCACTCTTTTTTTTCTTCCTAGAATCAGCTACCATAGTAAAATTGGGGAATCTGTCCAGTCTTTATTTTACATCTTATACCATAGTTTCCATTCAATACTCTATATTTCAACACAAATGACTTAAAGGACCATTTTAAAAAGGGAATGTTTATAATTTTTGCCTTATTTTATTTTCAATGTAACAGGAAAGCAAGAGAGTTGGTGCTACCAAAATCCCAAATGTACAATGACTGATATGTATGCCAATGGACTCAGTAACTTCTATTAGGATTTTAAGCAGTAAAGTACAAAAATGATAACATGGAAATTACACTATATAGCTTGCATACCTCACACTCCACACTACCATATATTTCTTATCCAAACACAAAATACAGCACATTAACAGAGTACAACAGAATGATGCATTGCAAGCATTTTATGACATGGGAAAGTGTAACTTTCTTAAATGAAGATTTTGTTAAGTGAGAGAGAAATCAGTATTGTTAATAGAGTAAGGTATGTGTCATTTCAGTTTATACACAAGTTGTTGGGTTTTTCCTCACTTTTTAATTGAAAGATTGAGTATTGTAAGTCATCTACAATATTAGGGCCACAGTTATTCTTACCAAATACAAAGCTGAGGGGAGGGCTCCAGGGTGGCAAAGCTGTGAACAGTGTTCCCCATCTTTTGAGTAATATAATTATTCATATGATTACCCATGTGCTTAGAATGTTGCTGTTTTGATCAATAAGAATGTACACAGGTACTAAAACCAAATCAGAATACATTTAATTTATTTTTAAATTTAAATTCAAATCTTAGAAGTTCATAATTTTATTTCTTAAATATTGCAATTCTTCTTGTACACATAACTTACATTGGAATTATACCCAATGCGACAAGGCATTTAAAAAAATGGGTACCTTTTCATTAAGATCTGATACAATTTAATAATAACTAGCTGAAGAAAATAAGAAATTATATTTAATCTTTGTATTAATTTTAGTGAGAAAGAAATCAAAATCAGACAGTTTCAAAACAGATTGGTAGGGCATTACAGTAATTAATACATTGCATCTTGTACTCTGAATAACTACTATGAAGACAAACAATTTATTTCCATACAGATATTTCTCCTGTTTAACATTTTATTTTGATAATATGCAAGACATTCTAGGATTAATGGAGAAAAATAAAACTAAATTAGCAATTACTATACTTCCTTAAAATATTTTTCTCTATACATTTTCCTATTTCCTAAAGAATGTTTGCATATTTCAATTTAACGCTAAGCTACGTCATGTGTTAAATGCTAATCAGATGTAAATTATGAATTACATCTTAACTGTAGAATTTTCCTCTCACCTGTAAGTTAATGGTCAGAAGACAGAGAAAAGCAGCTAATATAAGGTCCATTAATTATAACTCGCAAACATTATTTGTTGTGCCAAGTTTGTAAATTGAACTGTTTATTTTCCAAGACGTGCAAAAGCAGCTGTGTGCTATGCAACAAGAGCGAGTCCTCTTTGCATTTTTCATTGCTGCTTAGTAATTGCCTAATTTTTCCTGTGATATTCCTTCATACAAGGATTCCAATTAAAATTATGATGTTTTCATTCCACTTATTGTATCAATTATAAAATCAGTAATTTGAATTTTCGCCACTAGCCATACAATTTTCTTCTATTTAATTTACAATAATGTAATACATTTCTTACAAAAAAGCAAAGCGATATATGCTAAAACTCATACATTCTGACTTTTTAGTTTTTTGTTTTTCGGGTTCTTTTGGGTGTTTTTTTTTTTTTTTTTTGAATTTGGTACAGGGTCCACCCCGACTATACGGTCTCACTACGGAGATCAGACTCGTGATTCTCCAGTTTTCTGCCTCCCAAGTGCTGGGATTACAGGTGCACACCACCACGCCCAGTCTCAATCACGTGCCCCAGGGGCGGGGCTGGCAAGGCATGCTGGGTATTGCACCCCTGCTGCTGCGCTCTGCCTACGGAGGCGCTTTAGTCCACTGAGCGGCTGCTGTGCTCTGCCTACGAAGGCGCTTTAGTCCACTGGGCTATCTGCCTGGTCCAGACTTTTTAGCTTTAAAAACATGTCTAGAGATCAGTGTTAATAGACAATGTAATTATCAATGTGGAACAATTTATTTGGTTAATCTATCAAGTTATTTCAACTGCTATATATGTTTGTATGTTATATCTAATGTGTAAAATTCAACATATAACTTAATGGGAAATGATCAAGAAATAAATGCAATATATTCAGCTGTATGTAAAATCAAACTTTAAAATATGTATCAAATTCATTATTCATATTTAATAAAGAAGAGTATCTAGTTCATTTTTATTCTGTTGCTTAATTTCCCCTCTAGGCACTATTAAATCACACGTTTCAAACATTCTCACAAACTTTCTGAGTAGGATGATGCACATCTGTAGTTTCAGCACTTGGGGGGCTGAGGTAGAAGGGTCACTGTGAGTTCAAGGCCAGCTTGACCTACATAGTGAAACCCTGAGTCCAGGAAAGAAAAATCTCGGTTAATGCAGCTGAGCTGCTAAGTCTTCATTCCCACAATGAGACTTACCCTTAGGATGGGAAGACCCTTTCAGAAATATGTGAATCCTGTGTTTGCTTTTAGATCTTTGGTTTATCTGTCTTGGAAAACAAGTCTCTAAGTCAAAAATTTTTCCATTCAAAGGAATTGAAGGGCTGAAATAGCTTGGTGGTCTACAGGCAAGCACAAGGACCCAAGTTTGATCCCTGGTACTGCATACTGCGCTGGTTCTGAAACCACACATGGTAGTGCAGATGTGTAATCCCAGCTCTGGTGAGGCTGAGACAGGAGGGCCACTATGAGTCTGAACTGCGAAGAAAGACCCTGTATCAGATAAGTAAATAGCTTTAAAAAAGGAAATGGAATATATACTTAGTCACTAGAAATACAAACTCTAGAAAGGAGGATGATACTGATTCCTGGGATGTTTTTAACCATCTTCACTGGACTCAAAGCATGTTTCCAATTCTTCTTGCTTTTATGTGGGGTACAGAATTTATTTCTAACCAATCAAAAATAAAAAGTTAATAAGACACTTTCAATTGTTTACCTCCAAAAAATTCTGTTTTGTTTGTTTACTTCCATGATAT
>NDGM011096370.1:0-18287 GCA_002564305.1 Octomys mimax | reverse complement strand
TTGATTTGAAACTGTCTAATTGCTATTTGTTTATCAATAAAATTATGAAAAAAATAAAAAAATGAATAAAAAAATAAAAAAAAGAAATAGTCCTGCACCAGCTAGATAGATCCATGGATTAAAATGCCTACTCAGGCAGGTGCAGGGCCTGAAGTTAGAGCCCCAGTGTGCCATGCTGGCCCTGCCCCCGGGGCTCAATGAGGGTGTGACAAAGACTGGATGTTGTTCTCTGTGCCTGTAATTTCAGTGCTTAGAAGGCTGAAAACAGGAGGATCACTACAAATCAGTTCTGTGTAGTGAGACCCTGTAGGCCCTATACTAAAATACATTTTAAAAGAAAGAAATAGTCCTTATTACCTAGTTTTGAAATGTAGATATGAGCTATGGGAAAACCAGACGACATTCACTATCCCAGAGCTTAAGGCTTCTCGCCCTAACCTTTGGAGCCTAAGAACAAGACAGCCTTAATCACATCCTTACCCACCATTACTGAATGTAAGGTCTCTCCTGCTTTGTCTTTCTAGTTTAAAGGGTGAGGGTTCTAGATCAGATGCAGTCCAGACCTCTAGGACACTACACCCATCCTTAGCTGAGTTTGTACAAGCTTGTAAAGGATAATAATCTTTTAATGAAGTAAATAGACAACTTAAAACTTCCAGAGTTCATGTTTCTTCTTCTTTCAGTGACCTAAAACAGATAAAGTCAAATCTTGGAAAATTTTCAAATGACCCTGACAAATGCACTGATGTCTTTAGAGGACTTACTCAGACTTATGAACTGAATTGGAAAGATGTAATGTTACCCTTAAATCAAGCATTGACTTCTAATGAGAGGCAAGTATAATTATAAGCTGCTACTACATTTTGGGGATGAATATCATATTGTTAATTTTGAACTGAAAAAAGACAGCCAGTAGAACTACCTGTGCCCACTGGAGCCCAAAGAGTTCCTACCCAAGGTCCCTACTGGCATAATAACCCAGAAGGAGATAGGAAGAGACATTTTCAAGTGTGTATTCTTGAATGTGTAAGAAAAATAAAACAAAACCTTTTAGTTATTTTAAATTTTCAGCTATTTATCAGGAGAGAGAAAGAAAACCCCTGTGCTTTCTTAGAACATTTAATAGAGGAACTGTTAAAATATTCTTCCCTAGATCCTAATTCAATAGAGGGACAAATTCTTACTGATAAATTCATTACTCAGTCAGTCTCAAATACTAGAAAAGAGCTACCAAAGCTTTTCCCAGATAACTCACTTGATACTTTTGTTGTAGGCAGCTAAGTTGGATAGAAACATTACAAGAAATCACACAGCTATGCCCTCAAAGTGACAATACAACAACAAGCTGACTTTGCAATTTTGGGAGAGACAAGCACTCTGCTTTGAGCCAGACCTCAAGACAAAAGAATAAACAAATGCAGCCATATACTTCCCNAGGGAAGGGCATCAGGGATTGACATTAATAGGTATCAGTAACCTTGAAAGAGTCACTAATGCAACCCCAACAGCAAGTGACCGCTTCCCATATTCGTGACACTTGCTACTTCACTTCCCCATTTGATTCCAATTTAATCAATTTTACCAGAGCAATGGTGCTTGTAATCTTATTGGTTGACCACAGTTTTGTCCCACCTCATTCCCACCAAAGCGAATTCACATGTTCTCCACCTTAGACCTGCTGCACTGTGTGCTTTTACTCTATGAGTCCCTAACTAAAGTAAGTACTGCTTAGGCAGAGCACAGCAGCTGGGGTTTGATCCTCAGGACCTCATGCCATGCTGCTCCTGCCCCCTGGGTACACTGAGATGGCAATTGAGACCAGAAATGTTGGAGAGTGCCTATAATCCCAGCTTTTGGGATTGAAGACAGGACAATGACTATGAGTCTGATTTGTGTAGTGGGACCCTATAGGCCCTGTAGACCCTATACTAAATACATTTTTTAAAGTCCCTAGAAATAGAATATTATTGGGTTAACCTGCTCAGCTCCCCATTCTGTCCCTCTCTCAGGCAGAAGCTTTTTTTCTCCGATAAACATTTTGCTTTTAACTTCCATTTGTTCCTAAAATTCATTCTTCAGTTTTAGCAAACATGAACTCATCCCAGGTACCTTTCACGTTGGGAGTTTCATTCTCTATATCAATGTCATTTTTATGCTCAAAATCTCGCCCTCATTTTACTCAAGATAAAAGAAAAAATAAATAAGCTATGAGACCTCTACTTCCTGGATCTTGTCTTTCTACATTTCCTTCATTTCCCATGGCTACTTCTTTCTTTGATATTGCCAAAACACACAAGGAAATCACAATACTTCATCCTTACTTGCTACCTCTCTTCTCAGATGTCAGCCTGAAAAACCTCCTCATTTTCTGGAAGCTTTTGCTAACATCTTTATTTTCAAGAAGAGTTATGCCTATTATTCTCTTTAATACTGCTACCTTCCTTCTCTTTTTGTAGGCTAGACACATGTTTTTTAATGCTGTATCTCCCTTCTTTCTCCTTCTGTTCTTTAACCTCTATCTGTCTCAGTGGAACCATTGAGTAGTACCTATTTCTATTGCCAGAAAATCACTGCCACTTCCATGAAGTCAATGAATCATCTTCTCCTATAGCTAAGTGTTCACTTATAGAAAGTGTAACTTTCTAATTGGGAAAGTCTGATGAATATGAGCGAACTCCCGCCTACTTTTTAATACACTGCTTTCCTAAGTCTATCCTTAAATTCTCTTTTGTGCTTTTCACAAGCTTATTCATCTACTAGATAATCGTTCTGCCTCATTCTCATAAAATGAGTCTTCCTCAAGTGATTAATTCTTCCTTCTCGTGAGCTCACAGGATAGGAAGTTCAAAATATATTTCTATTACCTAGAACTATATGTTTCAATTTATCTTTGACATACTTTTACCTTTCCTATTATCTCTCAGCTCTGTCTATAGCATCTAGCATATTGACATCAAGCATGTTCATATAATAACTGACATACTATCAAGCCTTAAACAAGACCAATTTCCTATTATCTATACCCAAATCGCTGTAGACGTAAAATACGCTTTTTTTTTTTTTTAAATTTTAGGAAAGAGTCTACAGGGTGTTCAGGGCCTCACTACTAGATTGGACTCATAGAGATTCATTTGTTTACAGCCTCCCAAGAGCCGGGATTACAGGTGCATGCCACCACGTCCAGTCTCAACTGCCCTCTCAGCACGCCCTGGAGGCCCCACGATCAGGATTGAACCCCTGGCCCCTGTGCCTGCCTTCAGGAGCTTTAATGTGCTGAGCTATTTGGCCGGCCCAAAAGAGGCTTTTTAATAACTGAATAGTCTTGTGTCTGTGACAGGTTCATGGTATGTGTTTGTTCTAAGACTAATGTCTTGAAGCAAAATTACTTGAATTTTATTCACAGAGAGTATTACCTCTGTTTGTATGTGATTGTGTGTATATGTGAGAAAGTATGTTCGTGGAATGCATGGTGGTGCATATAGTACTGGGGACTGCACCCCGTGGTAATCTTCCAACACCAGACAGCTACATCTATAATCTTTTTTTATGATTAAATAGTCACATGCTAAATTGCTTCTGTGGGATGCAAAGCTCTAAACTTTTTGCTTCACTTTCTTTCATTGGTGCTGTGGGACTAGAGGTGTGTGCAACCATATCTGGCTTACAGATAGCATTTTTACACCGATAAAGCATAACCGTTCAGGTTGTGTCTACTGCCTGTTGGTTATTACAGACACACAGAGTCTAGAGGGAGGAGGACCGTGTACTTGAAGATAGATGTCATATGCCCTGAAGTTACTTTTGTGCACCCTCCACAGTAGCCCCTTTACATTAAAAGACGCTCAGTCCATCTCCCATGCTTCTGTCTCTTTACAGCTTCCAAACCATGCAAATCACTGACAGACATATATTTAGAAGAAGCAATTTTAAAAGAACAGCATGATCAGATTGTCATCATTTTTGCTTTTTGCACAATTAGCATGATACACTTAAGAATGAACTAGGACATTTTCTGTGGAATTGTCAAGGTAAAAAGTTAGCCAAGAGTGTAATCTATTGTGTGCCCTTGTATGAAAGTATGATTGTTCTCCTTTTGCTTGTATGTTTCCAAAATAGGCCTTGATTAATGAAGTTATATGTGATCAGAATTGTGTATTGTACACAATAATGTTAAACACACTACAGTGTAAGTCTTCTGATTTATGTCCAATGTCCCCCAAAGCCTCCCGTGTTCATTCGCAGGGCTTTTTGGAGGTGAGTGCTTCATGAAGGTGTGATACTGGTTGATAAATTAGTTTAGTGAAGCATGTACAGTGAACTGGGACACTGGGAAGTAACATGTAGTCGTAGGAGTTGGATTGCGGGGTGCTGGCCTGGAGGAGCTATCTCTCCACGTCTGCTTCCTGTCACCAGACTACACACTATTTCTCCTTCACATGCCCTTGTCACCTGGTCCTGTCGTGACCCAGTCAATTATGGACTGAAACCTGTACAAACTGTGCGCAAAACAGACCTCTCCTCCTGTAAACTGCAACCATTGAGTATCACATCTCAGTAATGAGAAAGCATCTAAGACTATAGGAAGTTGAATTGATTTTTAAAAACTTCTTCCCAAAAAAATCCTTCATAAATGAAATATGAATGAGATTAACAATATGCAGATTAATGTCTTAATTTGTTTTGATGCTTCTACATATTCATTCATTTTATATATTTGAATGAAACTGAGAAGAAACAACCCTCTACATACAGCTGTACCAATAATTTCCAACTGGAGTACTTGAAATGTAAAGGATTTCCTTTAATGTAAGAGAAACCTTCCACATGGTCTCAGAGAGCTAACTGAGAGTGTAAAATGTAAGCAGATACCCACCGACGAGGATGGAGTAGAGGACGCCTGGTCTGTCCGAGGGTGGCTGAATATTTCGGTCCTGATCAATGGCTTGGATCGGTGGGGTAACAATAATGGGGTTCAGTTCTTCCTGGAAAAAAATTCAGAGAGTTTAGTTCAGCCACTAACACTTTATAGGAAATCTATACTGAGATATTTCGGTTTAGAGAGTTAAACATCAATGAACTGTGAGTTCAGTCAAATTTCAAAATTGGTAATTTAACACCTTACATGAGCTTTTTTTTTGTTTGTTTGTTTGTTTTTTGAGACTGGGTCTTGCCATGTGGTTAAGGCTGACCTCAAACTCATGGCAATCCTCCTGCCTCAGCCTCCTAAATGCTGGGGTTACAGGTGTGAGCCCCCACACCTGGCCTAACACTAGTTAATTTTGAATCTGCAGAGGAGACAACATACACTAAACTACAAATAATATGGTGTATATAGTGTTTTATAGCAGAAATCTAAAACAAAATCATGGAAAGATGATAATACATTTTTAATCTTCCTAGAATTAATTAAAAAGACATGAAGCAAATAATTTATGGTGCAAATTTTTCTTTTATATAAAATGTACAATATATCTATTCTTTTCCTGTGTAACATATTTTTCTACATTTCATATAAATTAATTTTATTAAAATGAAAATACTTCAAAAATGTTTTAAAATGCTTGAATTCTATAGAAATCTAGGCAGCATTCCTGAAGTTTTATATTTAAATGAATTATGTATTGTGCAGACCTGTACATTTATTTCATAATGGCTTGCAAAAACATATTTAAAATTATACTGATTTTTATCTTTGTTTTCAATCTGATTCCCCATGGTGTTCTGTTGTGTTGCCAAAACTAGACATATTTTTCTCTCTTGGAAAATGACCAGATAACAAATATGTCTCGACTTCGCCAGCTGCGGGCTTCTGCTTCAGCTCCTTAATTCTGCAACTCAAACACATAAGCCTTAGTGGGGATGCTTAAATTACAATAAAATCTTCCTCAGGAAGCTACATGGAAAATGGCACAGAGTTGTTGACCACTATGTTGATAGCAGGTATGATGGGAGAAGTGAAGAAAAGACTATGAAGATACACAGCACATATATAAAATGATAAAAAGTTCAATAAACAGAAGAGTGTAGGGAACATTAGAAAAATAAAAATATTGTATAAAGGTAATTTATAAGACTTCAGGCATTTTTGAAGAAAATATTTGCACATTTTCTAGAAATTTCATTAATATTTCCTTGCACTACTATGCTTAGTTTACTTTATTTGCTTTTGTATCCATCAACTCCAATATGTAAGTAGTAATTCTAAAGGCAAATAAAGCTTATCTCAATATTTGACAGTTTTATATTCTGAGAAAATAATGTTCCATCGATTATTTCTTTTGATGCGATAGAGCATGGAAACACATTCTTTCCTCTTCACAAAACTAATAGTTTTGGTCCCAGAGAAATAGCTCAGTAAAATAAGTGCTTGCCTGGCAAGCACAGGGTCCTGAGTTCAATCCCCGGTACCACAAAAAACAACAATAACAACAACAAAGAAAAAGATAGAAAAAAACTAATAGTTTCAGTTCTTAAATGAAATGCATGGTTGTAATATGCTGGAAAAAAGCAATGATAAAGACATCATAAGTCATGCTTGCTTTCATTGAATTTATGATAAAGATAAGTACTGTCCAATATTTGGAAATGACATTAATCTTAGGAGTTTCTTATCATTAATGGTCTCTCTCAATGTTTTCTGAAGGAGGAAATGATACTACTTACCAATATTCTATTTCATTGCTTAACCTTGGACTTAAAACCATGACAATAGCCAGCCCATGACAAAATTTCTCCATTAAATCCTGATTATTATTTCTTTAACATACACACACAAAGCATTCCAACTAAACTCTTCCTCTTACTCACATCCTCCTTTTCTTTCTACCTCTCCTCCTCTACTGTTCCCCATGACCTTACTCTCTTTAAAATCTTAATATTCTTTCTAATTTGTATAAAATACTTGTATTTATCCATTGAGTGAAAACAATCTGTGGCTCTTTATATTTGAATATAAGAATTATTGCTTGACCAGTTTGTGCTACTTACTTTTTAAAGGAATCTGATTATACCTGCCCAAGCCTGGATATACTTAAGTTATACTATTCGTGGTTCAAGTAGTTAAATATGTGGAGCTTTTCCAATAGCGTGGCACTTCTCAGACCCTGAGGGGGTGTCTCACATCTGAATATTCTCCCTGCCCCATCCAACAGACTCTGGCAAGCATCATGGTTAATCTTAACTCTTAGCTTCACTGATTGACAGGACACCTAGAAGATTAGTGATACTTCTGGCGTGTCAAGGAGAGTCAGGAGATGGTGACCCTCAGGATTTGATATGGTCCCTGGCCCCTCCTGTTGGATCTTCCCCTTTCTCCATGAAGCATGCAATGAGTTGAGCAGTTATCTTTCCTCATGTCCTCGCTGACAATGAAATCTCCAAAACCATCAAACTCTTTCTTCTTCAGACTGTATGTGTGAGGTATTTGTCAACAGAAACGAAAAACTAAGACATCAAGGAATCCCAGTCTCTGACTTTTTTTTCCTGACCTCTTGAAATAATTTTGTTTTTATCTGTACTTTTAAAGAAATAGAATCTGAGGTTTTATGTTTGAGAGCTAAGCACAAACAGATCTCAGTAATAAGGGTAACCCTGCTAATCAGTTTCACTCTCATTAATGTGTAGGCCAAGTTATTAAGACTTAGGGAGATTTAGTTTTGATAGCGAGTATTGTACTTGAAAGTCTTCTCCTAATAATATCAGGAAGAGAGTATCTGTTGAAATACGTGATGGAACTTTAACAATATTATCAAAGTTATATAAACAAGATAACAGCTAAAAATAACACACCAAACAAAACCATAGTACTAATGGAGAAGTACTAATTAATTCCTCATTTTACACAGTTGCTTAATCATTCTTAGCTCCTTTTCTCATTGCTGAGACAGAATGCCCAACAGCCACACTTGAGGGAGGAAAGGTGTGCTTAGCTCACAGTTTGCAGAGGGCTAGGTCCATGACTGGCCAGCTGCAAGGCAGGGCGGCTTGGCGGCTCATGGCTGCCAAACCTTAGCAAAGCAGCACGGGGACTTGACAGTGTCTTTCTGCCTCTTTTATCATATCCAGAATACTTAAGGTAGGTAGCGCTCACACCATTAATCCTGATGCCCTTCAGACTAGCATTGCACCATGAATCAATCCCAGCATCTATATGCTAGATTCAGCACTCTCTGAAAATATCTTGCCTAGGACTGCATGAGGCTCTGAGCAGACATCTGGACAAAAGTCATATTGTGTATCATATTGTGTATCATAATGTGTATCATATTGTGAGAAATGGAGAAATAAAAAGAAATGCTATTTATAATGATGTTAATAATTATCAGACAAAAAAATGAAAATTATGAAGTGTGAGTGTCCTAGCAAACTGGGTCTGGAAATAAAGGTACATGGGATGGATTAAAATATATTTTACCTAAAGTCACTCAACACTGTGTGGCTATGTTATTACCAAAATTTGTACATTTTAAATACTATAAAGAAAATATAAGTTATAGTACTGAGAAAAAGAAAAGAAAAGCTTTTAGTAAAGCTTTAACAGGCTTCTAGAAAATTGCAAAAAATAGTATTTTAAAATGTCTTATTTAGGATCGACATTTTTTCCTTGATGTTTAGAGGCCTCTGACTTACCTTAAAAAGATCTTTTTCTCTATCCTAATTAATGTGCTTACAGTTGCTAGAAGGAATACTCAAATGCCAGTGTCTAAGACATCTCTGAAGCAAATGGTCTTTTCTTCAATCTTGAACATTTTTAAAGTTAATAGTACATGACAGTAATTGATACTGAAAATTGTGTATTATTTAGAAGAAATGGTTAAAAAGGAAATGATTTTCATGAGATGACCATAATGTGTCAGAGGTATATGATTGTACATGTATTTATTAGAATAAGTAACACAATTAACATGTGTCAATCTTTACACATTTGTCTCCTATCAACATCCTTAGGGCAGATACACCAGGGATGGGAAAACTACACTAACAAACTAGACAACCTTAACAGAAGCAATTATTTAAGAGTTTTGCACAGAGAGTAGAGGTCAAGAAACCTGTTTTAGATAAAGTGGGACAGAGCCTTCTAGCCACCTGCACATAAAGCATGCCTTAAAATTAACCAGGTACTGGATAAATGGATAAAAGTAATCCATTTGCATAACATATAATTATATTTCATATACAATCCATCTCATACTCTATTTTGAACAGAGTAGAATTGTCAGTCAAATTACATCATAAATGCTTAATACAATTAAAATAAACAGCAATTAAAATATATTGTGGGCTAATGAATGAGTCCTGATTTACAATATGTTTAAAATTTCAACACATCACACAAAACCTCAAAATATGTACAGATATTATGTGTTAGTAAATTTATGTATAAGAACATGGGAAAATTACATTAATTTGATCATTTTACATTGTATGCATGTACTGAGTTATCACACTGTATTCTACAGAATGTATAATTAAAATAAAAAGAAAATATATGAAAGTGAATGAAAATGACAATCTCAGATATCAAAATCTATGGTCAGAGGATGAATAATATTCTAACACATATTAAGAAGCTTAGAGTTGACAGTAAATGAGTTGAGCATGCAATTTAACCTTTTTGAACAATGACCAGGGTAAATCTCACCTGTTACAAAAGTAACAAAAAATAATAAAAACACATGAATAGAAGATATTCTGGAAAATCTTTAAACTCCCTAGAGCTATAATGTCTTGATGACAAATCATTTGTTTCTAAATTAGTTTGAGACAGGTTTCTAGGAACCTGAGCCTAAATTATTAATCTGTATAAACAGGTCAAGAGAAGAAATATTTTACTTCCTTTTCTGTTATAAATTCTGCTCTGTGCAGAGAACAATATTTTTCTTGGGCACAAATACAATGTAAGGAATCAGTTACAGAATTTGCTCAATGAGGTACTTAACACTTTTCTGTCAATTTGGATTTTACATGAATTATCCAACACAGCAACATATCGCTCCCTTGAAGTAGACTTTTAGTATCCGCTGCAAAGAAATAATTCTATTGGAGGCTCCTGCTGGAACAAATTCCCTGGCTCCCATGAAAAGGATATAAATTCACAAATATGTTTCTTCTGAAGGGAAGATACTATACAAGAAGACAGCAATAACTCTTGCCTCTACTTTTCCTCTCTTCCTCCAGTTTCTTAGCTCTGATTTTACTGCTCAGGTAATAGGGAACATTTACATTGAAAAAATTAAAATTCTACCCATAGCCAAAATATGGAAAGGAACAACATATTCTTCTATCATTTTACCATTGTTATAATCACGATTTTTCAAACTCTTTATTGATTTGTTGGCAGAAAGTATTATAGTTATGTTTAAAACATGCAGCCTAATACCTAACAAATTTTAGTAAGTTTTTCAACTAGGCCGAATTCCAGAAGACACATTAAAAAGCCTGCTTAAACACTGAAGCCTTGATCTTTGAAGCAAAGCTGCTGGATTGATAGTTGCATTTGGCTCTGAGTTCTGATCCCCTGCTTGTACTCCAGATGACAGGTCTGTGACAGATTGGAAGGCATTAGAAAGAACACTTGTATTCCCCACTGCTGGCATCATCAGAGCCATTGCCATGATTGGGTCCTTGGAACCCTCATCTCGAATAGATTTTGTCCATGTGAAGAGGTTAAATAAAAACTTTTAAATACTATCCATAGGAACATTTCTTGTAAAAACAATAACTATCTCTACAGTTACTAAATTCATTAACAATTTATTCCCAGTTCACAAGATCTTCTGGAGAAGGGCCCTTTCTTTTGAACATTTTCACACACAGTTGATTTCTTCTTATGAGACGACAAGAAGAGCAGGCAATGAAATTAAAATTTTGAGATGACTAAATCTATACAACTTCATTATCAGATTGAAAATGGCTTCACATCAAATTCTGATATATGCAAATAATAAATGAAAATGTTTCTACAAGCAGTCACAAAAGAATGTTTCAGAGATGTTTCACAGGGTTAAGGAAATTTCAGGTTTATCCTTTCAGGTATTCAAATAATTCCCTTGCATGACAAGAAATGACTGAGATTTCAGATATTGGATGACTTCAACCACTTTTATTTGCTTCAGGAAAATAGGAGTTATGGTTCATAGAACTGTAAGGTTCTACACCATGATGTCATCCTAATGGTAAAGCGTAAATTGTACAGTTCTGTTTCCTTAATGGGCAGACCGTCTTTAAAATAATTATATCTAATTATTATTTAACTAATTTTTATTTCATCAATGTGGTATAATTTATATCATTTTTCCAAGTATACAGGCCAATATATTTAAAAGCCAAAAACTCATATTTGACATATAGCATCATTATTACTACTTTCAGCGCTGACTGAGACACATACAATGCAAGCAATGACTAAATAGTAAAACACCCCTCAACTTGCTATTTGCTTGAAATTTCCATATGACTAACACATACATAACACAAAGTACTTTAAATTAAATGAAATTATTATAATTTTGAAGACATTAAGCTTTCTCTGAAGAAGAATACTTTTAAATCCTGGTTCCACCAAAAAAAAAAAAAGAATATTTTCAAATAAAAACTTAAGAAGATAAGTTCATATTACCACTCAGATTTCTGGCATAAAACCTGTATTCATATACTGTCTTCAGATGTTAGAAACTTTAGCTTTATGTATTTAAAATGTTCATTCAGGGGCTGTGGAGATGGCTCAGGACAATAAGCACTTGCCTGGTAAGCTCAAGGGCCTGAGTTCCATCCTCAGTTCCACCAAAATAGTAAAAAATAAAAATATAAAATTTTCATTTGGTAATACTAGAGTCATCATTTGTCTTTGCTTAGATCTTTGCTGTGTGTTTTAATTACGTGATAATCTTACAGTAGTCAAAAAGAGTTGTACTAAACTTGAGAAACTGTCATGCTTTAAGCATTCTAGCAATGATAATTACGTGACTTGAAGTTTCATGAAAATATATAATTTAATGTGTAAATAATTTCATTTGCTATTTTGAAATTACTTTGTTCAATTTTATGTGGTCTTTATATTGAATAGATGTTTCTTGTTTTGATATTCAATTAACAATTGGATATTGTTAAATTATTTTAAAATGTATTGTGTAATCCTTTTAACAAAAATTTAAACTATGAAAAATTAGAGGACATTATTGTTTTTATATCATTATCATAAATGTAGTCTTTTCTCGGAAGCTTTATATACAGTTCAGTCAGATTCTTGCTTTTTCATATATCAACACCAAAAGAACAAAGCAAAAGTTCATTTGCACAGTCTCATATAAATAAATACAATTATACATTTCCTTAAGAGATAAAATAATCGCCTTATCTTTATGTTGTTTAGTTCTGCTTTTACAAGCCCAGAAATACCAGATTGGTTAGAAAAGCATCATAAATTTTGCAGGGCTCTTTTCTTTTAAAATATTTCACTAAGAGTACAGAGGGTGAGGGGCGCAGCCTAAGCCAGTGACTTTGAACTTCATCTACTGCTATGAGAAGCCAACATGGAGCATTCATGTGTCCTGGAAGATGATGAGGTACCTGATAAATGATTTAGCATTCTAAATACAATAATTATACTTTAACATCTCTAGGCTAAGAGGGCAAAGAACTCAGGTGAAGCATACATGTAGCCATGATTCCCCCAAAGCACATTGGCCCCTGTCCAATTGTTGAAACTTGATGTCATTAAACAAGCCCAACACTTCACTGAGATAATAAAAATTTCCTCTATCTTGTTATTTCCATGAATAAACTTCATGGCCACGTCAATGTTATACTCCTTTTTAAATCAGTAGGCATGCAAAGATTTTGGCTTTATAGCTGGCTTGCATAATATGAATTTAGTTCTCATATGTGCATTGACTTCTTTTTCAATTGCATATTTAAGCACTGGTGCTGCTGTGACCCTCATTTTCAAGATTTTTTTTTTTTTTGAATCTTCTTGTTTCTTAAATTTCCTAACTTTGTATGTGTTTTCTACCCTGTGGCTCTGTATTCCTAAATGGGCAGGAGAATCCCTGGGTCTTTAGGTGACCTTCTTGTTGCCTAAAGATAAATCATAAAGGTCTAAAGGCCTATAACAAAATTGTCAAATTGTAGATTTGTTCACTGTTCATGTGACAGCCTGCAAGCTGCACTAGGATCCAGTGCTGTACTCAACTACCAGAAAGCAATTTTTTAACAACCTCAAAATTGAGAGCACACATTTCATAGACATTGTAAAGAAATATTTATGCAATAACTACCACAATCCTCTTACCAATTCCTAAGTGAATTTGAAGCATTGACAATTTGTATTTTTGCCATTTCTGTCTCTTTGCTTCACCTTTAATAGCATTGGTTTTACTTCCTACTTTCTTCTCTACCACTCTCCTTAATTCAACTTTGTCTGCCTGTTTTGTATATTCCATATTGACTCTGTAATACAATATTTTAAAATTAACTTTAATTTCTTCCAGGAACTCTTATTAAATACATATTATTTCTCCACTTTTGTCATGTGCATAAAATGTTCTTTTGCAATTTACACATTTCATGGGATTCTTGTGTTCCTGAAGTTGAGTGGGAGGCAGTCCTCGCAGTCCACGTACCTGCGAAGTGTCTGCATTTCTGAGATGGAGAGGCTGGACAGCTGCCTCTTCTTGTTCTGTGCACTTGCTTCCCCTCTATTTTTCTAAGCCATGACAGTCTTCTACTAGTTTGCATAAAGATCTGATTGAAATCCCCTATTTCCATGCCAGTGCAAAATTGTATCCCTTTTTGTGCCTACGCAACTATTTCCGTAAAGGATAAAGAGAAAGCAAATATCAGTAGCCGTCTGCTGTGTCAAACCGAGCCTACTCTACATAGATAATCATGAACGAGACACAACACAAGAGCTTCTCAACAGTACCGGCGTCCAACCTTCCAACAGGATTGACACTCTGTGAGAAAGTCTTCCTTAGGTTAACCAGATGGAATCATTAATTGTGCTTCCCTACTGTTGCCATGGCAACATGCTTCCACTGGCATTGGTCTCTTGATCCAAGCTTTCTTGTCACTCATCACAAGGTGTCACAGACCATCACAGTCCCTGGGCAACATGCTGTCATCAGTGCTGGGAAACCACCTCTGAGGCTGCTGCAGACATATCCAGTGTATGAATACTCATATCCCTTAGAACGTCAGTGTTGAAAATATAGACTGCTACCTTTAAATTACATTCTTTAAATCACATTACATCAATCAATGTTATATTTATTTATGTCCCCCTTGTTTCAAGATTACATAAAACTAATTCTTCAGAAGGCCTTGAAGTTATGGCCTTAATCAAGCACTCAATAAATGTAAGTTTTAAATATTTTATTATCTTATTTCTACAAAATGTATCAGATGTAGAACACAAACGCTTTTTTAAAAAATTTTAATACAGGGTCTAAATACGTAGATAGGACTCATAGCGATTCGCCTGAGTTCAGCCTTTGGATTACAAGCACACACCACCACACCTTCTCAATCGCTGCCTCAGCTCGCCGGGGGCGGGGCCTGCGCAGCACGCCCAGGATGAACCTTGGCTGCTGTATCTGTATCTATGCAGGCGCGCTAAACCGCTGAGCTATTTGGCAGCACTACTTTGAAGAGAATTGTTACTATTTCTTTCAATGTTAGTACCTATCTTGTTTTACATATTGTAATTATTCATCAGCCACTCCTGAATAACAAAATCAAGATTTTTGGCTTGAAGAAATTCTGTGAGTAAAATAAACGCATCATGACTGATCTGGAAGATGAGAGGATTAAAACAAGCTACAGTTCCTGCTATGGCGACCAGAGGAGGACTCACACCGGGGATGATAGAGAAGCTTCTCCGAAAACACGAGTACTCTGAAATGGGGAGAACAATCCTGCTGCAAAATGAAATACTAATCTGAAAGATGACAGACACAGATGAAACCAAGTATCTGGAAGGCTGAAAGGCATAGGAGCTGGTCCTGCGCCCTCTGGGGAGCAGGCATCACAGGACCACCCCAAGAGGAGCAGATCCACAATGTCCAGCCTTCTGGGGCTCGCAGGGTCCATGGGATCCTTCTCTCCCTCACCCTCCCAGACCCTGGGGAGGGCAGCACCGCGGGACATAGGCAGCCTTTTGTATTCCTCTGCTCAACCAAAAAACTAAAGAAGGTTTCTGATAAGTATCAGAATGCATTTCTTGAATTATACGCAGAAATATGAACTAGTTGTTCTTGTTATCTTGTCAGTTTGGACAAATGCTGAGGATATTAATGATTGGTATTTTGTTTTTACATATGGAATTTAAAGTTTAGTAATATCCATTGAAACAATTGTATATTAACATACACATGCATTAATGTATGCTCTAAGTTAAATAATAGAAATTAATGGTTTTCATGTGTGGTTTGAATTTGAATTCAGATATACGATATTAAACTTTTAATGATGAGCCCAAGAAATATATAATACTAGAGAAAAAGATGTTAATGTCTTCTACTAGTTGTTTTAAATTTGATATACACTTAAATATTTGTGCATTTTTTTCTGAATAATATAGCTGTGGTAATATATAGTTGGAGAATTGTTCCTGAATCTTATGGAGTGGTAAATGTAAATAAGGAATTTTGGGTGATCAGCGTCATTATTTACATTATTTTCCAGAAACTGAAGAGACTAAAACTTTTCTTAACAGATGTTAAAACGGTACATAAAATACTTCAAGTACTTTATTTGTCTCTTGTTTTTGAAAATTGGGTAAAGAAAAAAACCCAGCATCTTCTTGTTAACCAACAGGACCTACTCTCTCATTGCAAGTTTATTCTGCTTCATGTTAGAAGCCAGAACAAGAATTTATAGAGATTATGCAAGCCTCACTTTGAGAATGAGAACATTCATAAAATCAATCTAAGATGGAATTGCACACCAGGATATAATGCAACATAAAATTCTAATGCTTTGTGCAGCTCATAGAAACTGAACTTCCTGAGAAAACAAGAGGAGTAAATAAGAAGATTCATTTTTTGACAGACATCCTTGGTGGGATTATGCCTGCCTTAAGGACGGCATAAAACATTCAGCAGAGCATGTAAAATCATTGCAGACAGCATGGCTCCCCGTGTATTACTGCACACCTCCCATGGCTAGTTTTGGAAGCACAAACCTAACAACAAGTTCCCCAAATTAAACCATTAAGGACACTTAAATCCTGCAAAGTCCTGAAGAATCCTGGGATACCAGACCCTTTCTGTAGAAGGCCAAACCAAAGCACTTGATTTTGATATGTGACGGAAGTGTGACTGAGACTTGTTTTCCAGCTTCTATCCTGGCCTTGCATGGAGGACACTGCTCTCACCCGCAGCAGGGAGCTGATGCCTGCGGGTCTCTGATAGATGGTTCATCACTCTTCCTCAGACAACACTCTTGATGCTTGCCCTAGGGCCTCTAGATGCTTCTACCAAGCTTCAATTTTTGTTTAAAACCTCAACATAACAGTTTTTTGTTTCTCTCCCTTCCAGCATTGGAAAAATAATGATTTCCACATATTTCTACAATGTTCACACACACACACACACACACACACACACACACACACACATATATGTACTAGAAACATTTGTTGGAGAAATCACATTAACTGATGCAAATGCAAAGTTTGTGCACAACCCCTGGAAAGAAAAATGATCAGAACACCATATAGGAAGACTAGATGATACGTATTTTGGACAAATACCTATAGAAATTTTATCTACAATAAAGATTTATATAAACTTTTACATCCTTCTAATCATTTGTGAAAAGATGCTCAGGATTCTGACCTCTACTTGCTTTTTGAGTTTATTTCCACCTCAAAAATCTTTAAAAATTGAAAAGATGACAAGCAGTAGGCAGGACAGCACACGCGTAGCACTTCCATGCAGACTTCCGGAGAGAGCGCTCTGGGCTGTGTTTGACTTCACGCTCTGTGTGGTAAACTTTTTCAGCTAGGAGCTTTCTTAGTGTTTTCTCAGTTCTTATTGTTGAGAATCAAGATTGTGCTCTTATGATATATTTCTAAATACACAAGTTCAAATAAGTGAGCAGCCCAGTTTTAGAAATCTATTTTTTTATTATTATTCTGTAATGCTGATGGAATCCAGGATGTTCTACCACTGAGATATATCCCAAGTCCTTCCTTTCTTCTTCATTTTAAATATGTTGTATATAAACTGCACAAGTTAGTTTTTTTTTTTTTTTTAATTTTAGGGAAGGATGTACAGGGTGTTCAGTGTCTCACTACTAGATTGGACTCCTAGTGATGTTCCTGTTTACAGGCTCCCAAGAGCTGGGATTATAGGAGCGTGCCACCACACCCAGTCTCAACTGCTGTCTCAGCTTGCCCTGGGGGCAGGGCTGGTACTACAGTCCCAGGGATCAAACCTCTGGCCCCTGCGCCTGGTTGCAGGTGCTTTAAGCAGCTGAACTATTTGACCGGCCCTTAACACAAGTAGTTTTGAATTGCTGACTCTCCTGTGTCTGTTTCCAAAGTATGTTACAGGCTGACATGACCACAATAGGTTCTAAACTTACATCAAGATATACCAGTTAATAACAAAATAATCAATGTAACAGAAAAGTATAAATATCATGTAGTCTCCTTAGTATAAGAACGCAAAAGAAGAAATAAAAATAGAAAGACATAGCACAATTAAAAGGAAAGCAGGAACTTGAGGATTAGACAAGGAAGAGAGGGCAAGGAAAAAAGCTAGGAAATATGACAGGGGCAAGGCAAAGCCATACATCTATATGCACAAGATGGGTAAAGCAATGATCCTGAGAATCTTCAGGATGTTCTTGAAACTAGCAGTTAATTGTTAGGATTCTCACCCTGACTGACTATATATGCTGATACCTGTGAACTAAGCAACTGCACTGAAGATAGCAATGTATAATGGTAGGGTCATGCTTAGAATGCCTGTCATTCTGGTCTTCTAAATACATACTATTTGTCATGTCATATCAATTACAGCCATACTGTCTCTCAAGTAAATGTTTTTTGAAAAAGGGTAATAAATGAAAACAAAAGACAAGAAAAAAAAAGTCACAGGACTGTCCTGCTATAATGTTGTATAGGGTTAGATTTCTAAATTTCCATGAAAATATGTAATTGTTTATTCCTATTTTAAAAATATTTTTATTTTTAATTTTGTTCTTCATATTCTGTGGGAACTCAAAGTTTAACATATCAATACTTGATGGAAAATACCTGTTCCATGTTATGTCTAAGATGT
>NDGM011096358.1:0-11403 GCA_002564305.1 Octomys mimax | reverse complement strand
ACTCAGGCCCTTGCGCTTGCCAGGGAAGCGCTTATTCTACTGAGCCATCTCCCCGGCCCCCCAAAGCATAGATATGTCTACTGTTGTAACTTTCACTTTTAGTCATAATCTTATAACAAAGGAATGCATAAATAACCAAGTAAATTATTTTTGGCCCTAGGAAATGAGGCCTTATTCATTTCATTCTATAGAAGGTACAGATGTCTATAATATTTTCATTGTAACTGAATAGAAAATTCTGTAATTTTTTGGGGGGAAGTGGGGCTTCTGGAGATTAAATCCAAGGCCAACATGCTAAGCTGCACACCCTTCACCATTTCAATTTTTGAGACAGAACCTCACTGCATCAATAAGTTTCCCAGGCTGGGATGAAGCTTGGGATCCTCCTTCCTCTGCCTCCAAGAGTCCTGGTTAGCATTACATATATATATTTTTAAAATAGTTCTGTTGTCTTTTTACAACCAGAGGCATAAGTACATCTGCTGCCTTATTTTTACATTTGGCAACAAGCCTGTCTGTGCCTCCAGTCTGAGACACGTGAATCCACCCCATGCATGTAACTGCCAGCAACCTACCATAAGATGGGGGTGGGCGGCTTCAAGGCTTTGTTGTTTGATCCAGTAAAGGTGATCCCAGTCACTAGTTCTCTCCCTTCTTCAGTGACTTATGAAACTAGTCTTGGGTCTGAATGAAGAAAATATACACAGAATGAAGTTTACCATCTGGGTGGTTTAGTAGGTCAATTAGCATCATTTCCAAAACTGTCTCTCTGTCCCTTGGGTGTACAGCTTCAATCACCCCACAGAATCCCCCTCTAACTTAAGTCCAAGTAAGACGCTTTGAGTGAAAGAAGGTTGGTATCTTGAACTTTGTAGCCTGAGGCCTGCACATAAATTCCAACTCCATGATTCAATGCCTGTTTCATGTTGAGCAAGTTGTTCTGCCTACCCGTGCATCACTTTCCTCACCTGTAAACAGGATAAATCTTATGGAGTGCTGTGAAAGTGAAATGGATCAAAAGTGTCAAATATTTAGCACGATGCCAGGGACAGGTTCCAGGTGTTAAGGAAGTAGGTCCTTTGGTGCTTCAGTGCTTCTCTTGACTTCCGGTAAGGAACGGGGAGAAGGTTTCCTTTATGGGCCAGCTCTCAAGGAGTGACACAAAGGGTGGGCAAACTATTCAATAAAAGTTTAAATTAAAAAGAAATCATTACAGTACAAGAAATATTGCCATTATTGCTCTAAAAATACTCTGCTTTCTTTCAAACACAATTATCCCATCATTTTTGCACACATTCCCTTTTAAAAAATATTTTATTTATTTATTTATTTTTTTGGTACAGGGTCTTTATAGGCAGCTCAGACTTGTAGCAATCATTTCTTCTCAACTTCCCCAGTGCTGGGATTCCAAGTATGAGCCACCTTGCCCATTTTGGGCATTGAACCTGGGTCCTTGTGCTTGCCAGGCAGGTGCTTAGACCGCTGAGCTATATATCTCCCCAGCCCCATCCTTCCCACTTTCAGAAGCACTTCCGGAAGTTCTCCTTCAACAGTGCTTCTACAAACTGTGATCAAAAACAGGTGAATACCATCTAGTAAAAGGCAGACTCGTAGAAGAAATATGTTTTGTCCTCATTCGCCATACTCACATATCAGGCAGCAGAGCCGGTTCTTCCTCAGGGTCACTGCGGCCATGACAAACAAACCTTCTGTATTGATTCTGGACATGGAGTTAGCTATGACAAACACAGCTAAAGACACTAAAGAGGACTCTGATAACTGCTTCAGAAAGTGAAAGAATGATGGGTTAAGTGTGTTTGAACAAGGAGGAGTATATTGAGGAGAACTGATGGCAATGTGTCTTTAACTGTAATGATTTTTAAAAATTTAATAATTCATTTTACTTTTAGGTTACACATAATGTAGACCACATTTGGGTTCATTAGGGAAAAGGCTGTGGTGCCTTCATCAGCCCAGATAAGACAATGAGCAGTAATTGCTAAGTACACACCAGCTCTGACTTTCCAAATTGTTACCCTACAGGGCCGTATCATAATGCCCATAGAGAAAGAGTTTCAGTTTCCATTTGAACTCTCCTTGGAGTCTGGGAGGAGTGAGACACCTGAGAGAATGATGTTCCTCAAAGTCTAAAGAGCACAGCAGAGACAGTAATGGTTCAGAACACAGAACACCAGTCATTCTAAGGTCCCACGTGAAGATCTGCCCGGAAGTGAACTGAGTACCCGAGTAGTGTCCACTTCTTGAGACCTGTACCCCAGTGGGAGAGGGCATGCAGGAATCTCATGGACACAACTACATGGTCACTGGTAATCTGTGTCCAGCCTATGCAGAGGGGCATGGGAGGGCCGCTGGTTGGCCAGTCTGCCTGAGGGTGAGGCCACAAACAGCATGTTGAGGAACAAAGCTGAAGAAACTGAGTAAAACTGCTGCCTCTTATCGTAAGTCTTTTCTATCACAATTTTTTAAAATCTTGGTTTCAGACTGTCATGCCCTTTCCACTATTTTCCTTAGAGATTATAAACCACAAATCCAGAAGGAAGGAATCACAACAGTTCAATTCATTCATGGTTGGATGGACAAAATGGGTACTGGCTGGAGGAGACCTCCCAGGAAATTATGTAAGATCCCTCATGAACCAGTGATCCCCATTAGCCAGTCTTAGCTAAATAGGCTGGGCCGCATGCTGCCTATAAGCACATAGAATAGAAATGGGCTTGGGGTGTCCCCTTCCCCACATCGTCATCCTTTCTGCTCTTAGTTACACAAATCCTGCCCTGGTTCTCTACACTCCGGAAACAGAAATCTTAATGAATAGTAATTGAAGAAGGAACACAATCACTATTTCAGTGTTCCTTATCTCAGTCATTTCAAAGAGAAGTTTAAAAGAAAGATGGATTTGGAACAACTATTTATCTAATAAGTAAGGCCTCCCTCCCCCATCCCTTCACTTCCTGGGGAAAAGAGCTGTGGCGGCTAAGCCTTGCTGGCTCCACTTATAATACATTATCATTTTTATCGGCCTCATAAATCGCCTTTCAAGATTACACAGAAATATACATTGCCCCACTATAATTACTCCACACTCCCCCCTTCTCCTTTTTCATTTTGATCTCAGGTAAACCCAGTCATTACCCACATCAGTGTGGCTTCCCAAAAACGTCAAGATTAAAACGGACCGTGAAGACTTGTGCAAGACTGAGTCAGCCGGGCAATTTGAACCAATAAATATCAAAGTCATGTCTAAGCAGAGAACAATTCATTTGATACCACATCTGTCAACAGGCCTGTGAAGGATTTTCCTTCCTGGGGCTCCACCCTGGCGGCCCTGCTTGCTCTCCTTCCTGGTTCCTTGGAGAAGCTGGATTGGGCCTCACGTGAGGAGGGTGCCTATGATCTGGGGCAGTCTGAGCAATCAAAGCAGGGGCTCAGAGGCCGAGTTGTCTGTCTTCCATCTGCTATCAAAATGGCTTGCTCTGATGCCTTGGCCCAGTGAGTGCACTCTGCAATTAGCAATTCTATTTTATTGGTTGATGTGGGCTTCTGGCCAAGAGGAGTTGGGATTGAATCAATATTCCTTTCATTATGTCATCATGGGCAAATGAATTATGAAAACAAAAGCTCAATATGAAGCTGCCAATGCTAATTACTGGGTGGGATGCTGGGCACAATAAACAAAGGGCACTCTGTCCTGGCAGGGAAGGAGGGAACTAGCCCTTTGCTGGATCTGAGGGTGACAAAGCCTGACTTTCTTGCTCCCTTCAGGTCCAAGGCTCCTACAAGGGAGTTAGAAAGGAAAGTGCCCAATCCCCATTGGCCCTGTAATCTTGAAACTAGTATTTAAACAAACACAATCCTATCCAGTGCAAGCAGCACTTATTGAGTACTTACTAGGTACCATGCCCTGGGCTTTTCATTCACTACCACTGTGCTTATTGCTGTCCAGAGTCTGATGGTGAAGAGCATTTGTCTTTAGAGTCTGACACACCTCGCATCAGACTTCTGCTCCAATACTATTTACTGAGGAAGCTCAGCATCTTTGCACCCTACCGTACTCATCTGTACTATGAAGATAACAATCTGCACGTCAGAACGTGTAGGAGGAGTAACAGGAAATCAGTGCCAAATGGTCGGTAGTCAATGAATGTTAGGAATGCTTTCCCTTCTGCTCTTTTCTTCTTAGTCCTCTACCTCCTTTCAACTTATCCTTCTCATCATCATCACCACCACCATCATCATCACCAAGTTCTACAGAATAACTCTTAGAATACCAGTGCAGGGCTCACTGACCCATTATTATTTAATTTTATGAATGAATCAGTGATTGAGTGAATGGAAGGGAAAAAGGAAGATCAGTATGGGCAATGTGGAGATGGTGAATTCATGCTAGCACCTTGAACTGCAGAGATAGACACAGTCAATCGGAATCTCAAAGTAAGTGGAAGAAAGGACACAGTATTCTAATGGTGATTTTTTTTTTCCCAGAACCGAGGATTGAACTCAGGCCCTTGCACTTGCCAGGGAAGTGCTTATTCTACTGAGCTATCTCCCTGGCCCCTAGTATTCTAATGGTGAACACCCACTTCCACTTACTTTTTTAGGTCTTTGAGAACCAAGCTGAAAGACTCAAACATGGTCCTTTTGTGGCAAAGTCCCAGTCCTAGTGGAGGAACATAACAGCCTCTGCAAGTTCAACTGTCCTTCCCTCAACTCACAGGTGGGAGGAGGCAGGGTGGACAGGGGGAGGAGATGTTAGATGAGATAGAGGGAGGTGGGGGATAAATAGCTACCAGTGTTCAAAGCCCCTGGTCGCTCTTGGCTCCCTCAAGGTTTCCCGCATTGTGCCGGTGCCTACTACTGTGTGGGTCAATGAATGACCAATCAGTCTTTGATAAATGAAGAATAGTAATAACTGATGCCACAAATAGTAGCTTCCAAAAAAATCTCTTACGCACAGTCACTGGAAGCCTCTGCCATGGGCGTTACGTCCATTTTCTAAGGAAAACTGAAGTGCTGAGAGGGGAAGTGAGCAGCCAAGTTCAACAGTTACTCAGGGCTTCTCTTCTGGACTGGAGTCTCTCTCAGCTCTCCAGGCCCTTCCAGAGGAAAGCAAAAGCCAGTCCTCTACTTTCTGGTCACAAGCAGACTTCAAACATCTGCAGGCAACTGGCCTCCTGCTTGATTGGGGTGATGACCATTCTTAGTGGATTTTTCAGGGACTCTTTTCCCCACAGTCAGATTAATCAAGGTCTTAGTTGTTAGTTAATTGGAGGCAAATGGCTTCAACTTCCATTCATATCCCAGCATTGTGTGGCTCTAGGTCATGGGACTAGGTAAATCTCTTTGAATCGCAGATTAGAAGGATTCCCTGCAAAAGAGCTCCTGGAGGTGATGGGATCAGAGCATGAAAGAATCAGGGTTCTGTGGAGCATGGCAAGAAGCAAGATGGAGAAGTCTCATGTCCCATTTTTCTACCAGAGAAACAGCCGTGGTGTTCATGGGAGCACAATCAGGGCTCCTGATGCTCAGAAGAGCCCTGAACTTGAGGTTTAAAACTCTGCAACCATTGTCCTGCCATTCTTCAGAATTTTGTCTTTGCATCTGTTTCTTTTTTTCTTTTCTTTTTCTTTTTTTTTGTGTGTGACTGAAATCTGATGGACAAGAGAGTATATGCTGAACACAAGAAGGCTTAGCTCAGGCTTGGCCCCATCTGTTACTGTCTCTTGGCTTCTTGGATGGGTGTTCAGATACCTTCTCGCATGCTCCACCTGCTGACCACCGCTGCTTTCTGACCCTGGTAGGAACCTCAGCACAGGGAGCGTGAGCTTGTGCATACGATGCCTGTGAGCAGGGATTCTGCAGTAGTATGGCATGAAATAAGAAGTGAAAAACACCCATACAGGTGAAGAGATAAAGGTTATATAGAAAAAGGAAGAAAGCATTTTTCCTGCTTTTCGAACAAAGACTCTATTTTTTCATTTTGCACTTGGTCTTGAAAATTATAGAGACAACCCAGATAGGCCTTAGAGAGAAGCTACAATTGTTCTGAATCATAATCATTATGTGTCCCAGTACTGGCCAGGAGAAGAAAGACTGGAATTTTCTGTAAATGATAATAAAGTTGGGCCAGGGAGATAGCTTAGTGGTTTCAGCACCTTCCTGGCAAGCACAAGGTCCTGAGTTTGATTTCTGGTAAAAAAAAAAAATAAGGTTGTCAGGAAGTTTTAATGAAGGCTTGTGGGGAAGAACCCTGGCAGTATTCCTGGCACAGAACAAAAGGCTAGAATGAGTTGTCACTGTTCCATCACTGTCATTGTTTGCAGCAGGATCCTTATTGTCATCTGAGTCCTAGCTCTATTAGCCCTAAGAACCTGGCCACATTGTCACAACTTGAAGTCACCCAACACCACGCTGTTATCCTTTAAGATCTTGAAAATTAACAGTGTCCTCACATACATGGTCTGTTAACTTTGGTAAGGGGTGCCAGGCCCACACAACTGGGGAACAGACTGTCTCTCAACAAACAGTGCTGGGAAAGCCAGGTGGTCATGTGCAAAGCATGAAGGTCCAGATGTAGAAAAGATTTCTTTCTAAAAATGCATCTAAACTCAAGAGCTAAAATTCTTAGAAGAGACCATGGAAAATGCATCCATGACATTGTATTTGGCGGTGATTCTTAAATGTGGCACCACCTACATGAGCAACTGAAGATGAAAACAAGATAACTTTTTTTTATTTTTTTGTATTTTAGGAAAGGGTCTACAGGGTGTTCAGGGTCTCACTACTAGGTCGGACTCATGATGATCTCAAGAGCTGGGATTACAGGTGCGCGCTACCACACCCAGTCTCAATTGCTGTTTCAGTGCTCCCAGGGGGCAGGGCTGGCATGGCAGGCCAGGGGATCAAACCCCCAGCCTCTGCACCTACTTGCAGGTGCTTTAAACTGCTGAGCTGTTTGGCTGGCCTTGAAAACAAGATAAAACTTGACTTCACTAGAACTGAGGCCTTTTCTATGCCACACAATGCTAGCAAAGGAGTGAAGACAGGTCAGAGGGGGAAAATATTTGGAAGTCGTATGTAATGAAGAATCACTATCTGGAATATTAAAGAACTCTTATACTTCAACAACAACAAATAGCAGAATTCAAAAGTAGGCAAAGGACTGCAATATTTTTCCAAGTAAGATATGCAGATGACAAAAGAATACTTGAAAAGATACTTAAAGCCCTAATCATTATTAAAAGTTACAAACCAAAAACACAATATCATTTCATATCTATCATGATGGCTATAATGAAATTTTTTTAGCTGTCCAGAACAAGAAACTAGTGGAAAAGCAATAAAAAATTAAAACATTTGTACATGGCTAGCAGAAATAAAAAATGGTGCAGCCACTGTAGAAAATACTTTGGCAGTTCCTCAAAAAAAAATTGCTAAATATGTGAAATAAAGACAGGATCTGAATAAATTCTTAAACACTCATAAGAATGTTATTTGTAATAGCCAGAAAGAAGAAATGTCCATTGGTCATCAGGGATGAATGAATAAGTAAAATATGTACCTCAGAGGAATACCGGCCTTCGAAAGGACGGAAATTCTGATTTACACTGCAGCCTGGATAGACACCAAGTCACTGTGGTAAGTGGCACAAGCAACAGGTACTTATAGTGAATTAAATCATTAGAGTTAATGAAACAAGCCAGTCACAAAAGGATAAATATTTTATGATTCCACTTATGTGATGTTTCTAGAAAAGTCAATTTATAGGGACAGAAAGAAGATTAGATGTGACTGGGTCCTCGGGAAGGTATGAGTGGGAAAGTCCTGTTTAATGAGCTCAGAATTTCTTTTTGGGCTGATGAAAACTCTCTGGAAAAGGATAGAAGGAAAAGTTGCACAATATTGTGAATGGACTTACTACCACTGGGTCATATATTTAAAATTGTAGACTGTGTGTTATGCATGTCTTACCACAATTTTATAAAGATAGTTGTCTCTTAATTTATATGAGCCTCAGTTTTTTTAATCTGTAAAATGGTAAGACTACATGCCTTAAGTGTACTGAGGAAAAGCCCTGCACACAGTGGTGGACATTAGCAAGTGGGAGACTGGGGTCCCACCCCTCCCCCAGTACAACTCTAGACCAAACTGGAGGCTGTGATTCTGCCACAGAGAGCTGGCTGTTCATTAAGAAACCCAAGAACAACACAAGCTTATTCTTTCGGATCTTCAACTTTCAATTTCCTACAACAGTATTTCTGAAACTCTTTACCCTGGAATGCTTCTCCTAGTGAGTCACTGAAAGATAAAGACTGAAAATCATTACTGTTTAAATCCTCGGAAAAGTCCAGAGGTTGCAAAACATCCTGATTGTAGCAAAATCCAAGATTTTCAAGACTTGAGACAGAGTTCCTTTTTCCATGTAACAGCCACAAAGTAATGGGAGTGCTGGTCTAGAGGTACCAAAAGAGGAAATCCTGGGCAAGCCCATTAGGGAAGACACATGGCAAGCGGGGAAGCCGAACCCCACCACAATCTCATCACTTTTGACTGCAGTTGAATGTTTCTTCAGTAACTCTGTACTCTTTAGCAATTTACTCACACATTCAACAAAATGCTGTCAAGTGCCTGTGCAGGAAGCCCAGGAGGGGAAACAAAGTGAGCTAGTAATTGCATCCCCAGGCGAGAGGGACTTTTGTGGAATCTGGCACACTGGGAATGGCCACACTGGTATGAAGACAAGAGGGGCCATCTGAGGTATTTGTGGAGAGCCTCATTCTCCTGCCATGAGCTGATGGGTCACAAAGGCCCAAGGAGAGATTTCTTGTGTCTCACTTTCTCAGGGATCCAAGGAAGTAGAACTTATGAATGGATTTGCTATGTATTAGGGGCCAAGATCTCAAACTGGTGATCCAAGAGTCACCATATTTAAGAAATAAACAACCTGTAGAAAAATAGAGGATTTCACATTTAAATTTGCATTTTCCTTTTATTTTTCTCTGCACAACTGCATGGCCTGACATCTCTGAGCATACAGGCTAGGTGGTTCAGCTGTCTGGAGCTCACTGGTGCCCCTCTTGAGATTCAAATGTCTTTCTACCTGCTTTGGTTATTGATTCTTTTTTTATTTTTTATTTTATTTATTTATTTATTTATTTATTGGCAGAACCAGGGATCAAACTCAGGCCCTTACACTTGCCAGGGAAGTGCTTATTCTACTGAGCCATCTCCCCGGCCCTAGTTATTGATTCTTATGTACTACATTTTCTACCTGAATCCCATAAACCTCTGTATTTATAAAATATTAACCTCCTCAAATTGTTTCCAAAATGTTAAAAAGTATATGCATCTATATTTTCAGGTTTTTCCTTGAATTTCAAAAGTAATAAATGCTAATAAAATAAATATAGCATGTCATCCCAAATCCCACTGCTGGTATGACACAGTGATTGTTATTGGTTTGCTCTCCATATTTATCCTTTTGTATGTATAAGAGATTTGGTCTAAGAAGCTCCGCAGATTCCAAGATCTTCTGATATTCCAGTCCCATAGGTAAGAGAGCTAGTAACCTAGAATGATGCCCATACCTCTGTGTACTTTAAATCATCTCAAGGTGGTTTATAATCCCTAACACAATGTATATAGTCATTATTCTGTGGGGTTTAGGAAATAAGTGCAGGGAAAGGAGTCTGCACATCTTCAGAACAAATGCAATCTTTTAAAGCCAAACATTTTCCATCCACAAATGACTGAATCCATGGATGGTGGACCAGTGGGTATGGAGAAGGGATTTTTTGTGCTAATGGCAACAACAGAAAATGCCATGTCCAATCCCTCCTCTAGGACCTTAGGACCACCATCACCAGTTTTCTCTGTGTATTTCTCCTCATTTCCTTTTCCTTCTGTGTGGAGCGCTTCTAGTTATTTGGAATGCATCCAGTTATGGTAACCAAATGGTTTTAGAAGACTAGCAACCACATGTACCAGAATTTTGGTAGGAGACAAGTAGTTCTTGTTTTCCAAGCAGTCAACTTGAACAGGAAATGTGTATTTTGCAAAGTACTTGCCTATTCCTCTCTACTTGCTCACTGCCTTCCACTTGCTGGTGCGTGTCTCCTGTGGGTGGAGCTATTTTTCAGGGACTAGCGCAGTCTGGAGAAGAGGGAGGGGCAAGGAGAGGTAGGAGGAACCAGCTTATTGGCCGCATACTGTGTGCCAGGCTGGCATCTGTGCACTGCTGAACCTCTCCAGGACTCTTTTCTCAACTTATCCTTGGGGAGATAAAGTATTATATCATGTATTTTTGGTTTCTGAGAAAGAATCTTCTCCAACCAGTACATTGAGTTTAAGGAAACAGGATGAGAGAGGCTGTGGGCCTTGTCTGAGATCACCCAGCAGTAGAGTAGGATTTCCGAATCTGTTTTTCTAATCCCTCTTGTCTAAGCTCCTTCTCTTACACTGCTGTTTTTCAGACATCACTTAATTCAAGAACTACTTCCATAACTGTTGTTGCACCCCTATAGTAATACATTTTAGGTGTAAATTCACTATCATTATACATAACTTTGTATTATTATTATAGATGGAGAGCCACAATCAGTTTACGTTCACAGAAATCTAATTAAACAAGTAAATATTGGAGAGCATTGTTACAGCCTAGATGAATGCTGTTTTCTGTCAGTCTTCTGTTCAAAAGGAGCTTAGCAGTTTCTAAAGGAGGTGTTAAAGACAGACCAGTACTTAACTTTTCCTTGATCTAGTCAGAAAATATTGGCACAAAACTTGAAAGAGAAGTAGTTTTCTATTGACACGTGCACTTACCATGGTGCCCACAAAATCATGCTCCACTCCACTTTTCTCTTCCTCCTTCTCTGACAGTCCTGTGAGTTGAACCCAGGATCCTTGTACTGAACTAGTGCTTTCCCTTTTAATTTTGAGTGTCAGTGAGTCACCAAGTTGCCCAGGTTGGCGTGAACTTGGGATCCTCCTGCGTTGACCGCCTTCTACATAGCTGGGATTACAGATGTGGGCTGCCATGCCAGGCTCATTTCTTCTCATCCTTACGAGACTGCTGCCTCCTATGACCCATAGCTCTGGAGACTGCGTGGAGCACAGCACCAGGAAATGGTGGTGGGTTCTTTGCACAGGCGTTAGTCTCCTTCCCATTCTCTTCCCACAAACAGCAGCTGGCTCCCGGGCTGTTATCAGTGTCTCCTCCACCAGGTACAAAGGGCCCCCTGGACCAAGTTCATTTATTCTTCAGCACTGTTCAGGCTTAGGCCAGAAATAACAGGAGTAACAACCCAAATTCTCCTTCATGACCTAGCCTCTTTTTTGTTTTTCATTTTCCATTTGGTACAGGATCTCACTAAGCAGCTCAGACTC
>NDGM011096320.1:0-11712 GCA_002564305.1 Octomys mimax | reverse complement strand
TTTTCTGCTGGATGGTTAAGACCAAGGTAAAGCAGGACCTATGCAACAAGAGTTGTAGCTTTAATCTTTCTTTTTCTACACTCACTTGACTTTTATATATTAGCTAATTTTAATAAAAGTACATATTTTCTTTCATGAGAAAATATATGATAATGTACAATTTATTTTACCATATTAAATAAGTGAAAATAATGTTATAAATTAAGATATCTGAGTTAAAAATTATAGGATAAGTACTATCCAATTATCTCCAAATGTGTTATTTAGTAATAAAGAACCACACTGTAGATTTATTTTGGAATTATAATATGGGAGTTCACTTTGGTCATTTTCTTCAACTATGTATTTATTTAAAATGTCTCATATTAGGGCTAGCCAAATAGCTCTGCGGATTAAAGTGCCTGCTTAGGCAGACGCAGGGGCCAGGAGTTCAATCCCTGGGTCTGCTGTGCCAGTCCCACCCTCAGGACTGAGAGTGGGCATGCTGAGCTGAGATTGAGACAGGCGTGGTGGTACACGCCTATAATCCCAGCACTTGAGAGGCTGTAAACAGGAGGATCACTATGAGTCTGATCTAAGCAGTGAGACCCTTACGCCCATAGACCCTGTCCTAAAAAATACAATAAATAAATAAATAAATAAATATCTCATGTTAAATTACAAGATGTCAGAATACACAGGTGAAGAAGTACATTGGTATTAGACTCCAATATACCTGGTTTCATGCTTAAAATCAAGCTTCAATTTATCCTTTTCTGCCTTTTTATATTCTATGTTTTACATCTGCCCTAAGTAGCTATGAAGGTTGATACTCAGTATCTCCTTCATGCCAGGTAATCTTTCCTTTCTTAGATACAGGTGAAAGTCGCCACTGGGTAAATTCAACCCTAAGTTCCATAATTTTCAAAGATTAAATTTGTGCAAACTTATAGACTCTTTTCCCTGTAAATGATTGTGTATAAAGAACATGAAGCACTAATGTGAATCCATGGCAGAATTATGCTTTCAAATGAAGTGACTTTCCGACTCAAATAGCTTTATATGCACAATAATTAGATCATAACAAAAGGAAAATAAAATATTCTTTAAAACGAAGTTTAATTCAGTTACTAAGACCATAAAACCAAAGTAAGCGACAGATGCCAAGAAAAACAGAAAACGTACACCAGGATAGGTTTCATTTCCTATTAGGAAAACAAAATAAATAATGCTAGGTAACACTGCAAAGGAGAAAGCAACCCATTCATTTTAATCCTGTGGCAATACTTTGAAGCTCACTTTTAACCCAGGCTCTTTCACATCTCCAGATGGTATGAAAGGCAGTGTATGCAGAAAGTAGCACCGATGGGGATGGAAGCATTTCATTTTCCCCGCTAGAGTGATGATTCGGATCTTACCTTTTCTGAAAGCATCTCTAAAGAATTCTTCAAGCTGTCTGGGGAGTGCTGGCTTGCAGCACTAAGCAGTAGGTCTGCATGTGTTGCTATAAGAGGCTGTAGTTGATTGATATTGCTGAGAACTTCTTTTGCTTTAGCTGTGTTTTCAGGTGAATAGTAAATAAACTGGTATCCAGTACTGAAACAACACAGATAACAACATGTTACACAAAAAGCAGGAAGATCAGCGGAATAAGCCCTTCCCTGGCAAGCGCAAGAGCCTAAGTTCAATCCCTGGTTCTGCAAATAAATAAATAAATAAAGCAGGAAGAATTTGCAGCTCTTAGCATCAGATGGTCACTGATAAATAGAACTCCAAATGCCATTAATTCCAAGTGAACAGATAAGAACTGTCATAAAGGAGTTTCACAATGTCTCAACAGTGAACTAAACTGATCTGGGTACTTTTTAATGCCAGGTACAATAATTCCAGTCTTGGGAGTTGGGGGATTTAGCCCAGCGGTACATCACTTGCCTAGCAAAAAACAAAGAAATAAAGAACAAGAATGATCAAAAACATCCAGTCTCTGCTCAACCACTTTGTAAATTTTGTATTATCATACACAGCAAATATTAGTATTCAAAAGTATTATTAATATTATTATGCATATGAGTTTGCATAGTACAAAAAGGAAAGTGTAAGCCTTTATATTCTGGAAAATCTCAATATAATGTCTGGCCTGCTACTCACTAGCTGTTTGGCCTTGGGAATAATTACCCAAATAATTCCAAGACCTGTGGAAGATTAGAGAGCATTCCTCAAAGTGCCTCAAATAGACCTGGTACAGAATAGGTATTCAATAACTGCTACCTATATTTTCACCCCCAAAACCAAGCAAAAGGGAGAAAAAGTGAATATTAATCATTGAGAAATGGGGAGAAAATAAATTAAAACCAAGTAGCCAAATGGCTACTTCTATTGAATATAAAGAGAACATTTATAGCATTAATGACCCATTATGTTATCTTATCAGCATGCTTTGTGTCCCCTATGGTTTCCCATCTGTCCTATAAATACATTTAAAATTGATTATTAGTCAAAGAACATTTGATTGTCATAATGATTATAGAGAATGATCAGGAATGCTATGGAAGTTGGGATTCTGGGAAGCAAAGGGATCGTTGGCCAGTTTCATTAGGAGAGACAGATGGGGAATCCTGGTAGGTCCTTTAATGAAAGGAACGAGAGGAGGAAACAGCCCAGGAGGGTGGAGCAGGGGAGACGTTTGGTGCATTCCCTTGAGTGGTGCGAGAACGTCCTTCTACACCTGTCAAGATGGTTCTTCCAGAAGCCTGGCAGCCTCGCCAAGGCACAAACCTAGCCGGTGCCGAGGATTTGCTAAATATTACTAAAGGCATCCCCTGCAATTGCCAGCGCAAATATTTAAGTTCCCACAATGCCACTTTTCATTTTGAATAATTAGTAATCAATAAAATGACCGTATCTAAGATTCATTCTCTCTCCTGCTTTTAGGAGAAATCAAGATCTTTAAGGAGATGATATTCCACTGCAAACATATGACACATAGTTCTCATATTTTACCAGATTTTTTTAAAAAAATGATTAAAATGAATGTCCTTGGATGCTTGAGCTATTCAAAAGAAAAGGAAAGGAAGGGCTGGCCAGATGGCTCAGTGGATTAAAGTGCACGCTTAGGCAGATGCAGGGACTAGGGGTTCGATCCCTGGTATGCCTTGCTGGCCCCATACCTGGGGCACACTGAGAGGACCACTGAGACTGGGCAAGGTGATGTGCACCTGTAATGCCAGCACTTGGAAGGCTGAAAACAGGAGGGTCACTACAAATCTAATCTGTGTAGTGAGAGACCTTGTAGACCCTGTATTAAAATACATTAAAATAGGGGCCAGGGAGATGGTTCAGTAGAATAAGCACTTCCTTGGCAAGCACAAGGGTCTGAGTTCAATCCCTGGTTCCACCAAAAAACAAAAAATTAATAAATAAAATACATGAAAATTTAAAAAGGAAAGAAGCCTAGGAAATCAATGGCTGGGTTTTCTTGCTCATAAAGATTCGCCTTCAATTCTTACTTGTAGATTTGTAAACATCTGAAGAATTTAAAATGTACCATAACTATTTATTCTATGTTTTAATGCAGATAAAAGAAAATGACAAATAACAGTTGAGAAGGGAAGAGAAAAAGGATAATCCCTCTGTATGACTCATGTCTTTCTAGTTCTTTGTTGGGACTGAAGCCTAAAGAATAAAAATCATGTTCTATCCCTTAGTACCCAGACTACAAAAAGTTCAACCTACTATGGTCTTTCATAAATCAAAGAACTTAATCTTACTTTTCAAAATAAAGTTAATTATCTGAACGGATTAGTGTGCTCCTGGGTGAGGAGAGGTGACATTTGGTATACTGGGCAGAGAAGAGCTCTCTCTAGCTATAGACCTAACACAGAGAGTCACCTGTCTAGCTGCCCCACAGCCCTCCTTCCTGGCCTACTCAGGTGTCCCTCGCTTGCTTCCCGTGCACTCTTATGGGTACTCTCAGGTTCCCAACTGTTTTGTCCTCAGAAAGCAAGCATGCTCAAGTTCCTGTGGCTGCCAACTTTCTGGTCACCTGACTTCACACTTTGAGTATGTCACTTCTGGTCTCTCATCACTTGCTCCTACTCATACTTTTTGACCCTTGCCTCTACTGGTTCTTTATTTCTCTGGTTTTTTCCTAGCAATTCAGGGTTCTTTCATTCATGAATGAATGAAAAGATAATGCTATCTATCTTTATTGCCTGTGTTGCATACACCTTATTCAGCAGATTATTTTAGGATCTGTGATGGATTGACAACCAGTGCTTAGCTTGTAACACCCAGCTGAAATGGATCAACTGGTTCTGGGTGTGGGAGATCCACCTGAGGACTGTTGCCAACAACATTAAAAAAGGAGAACTGGAAGGGAAATGAGGGGTGTTAGTTCTCCTATGGAGGTGCTGTTGGTTTTCTTTTAGGACCCTTCAAGCTGTCTTTCCTGATATGAACTTGGCTGTGCTCATTGTCAGGGGAGCTCTTGACCTTGTGTCACTGAGAATGGCTATAGTTCCCGTTGTGAGAGCTCTGGTCCTTACTTTAAACATCTTTTCCTAGCTCTGGAGGGGAAGATGATGTGCTGTTCAGTCTCCTGGAGAAGCTTGTTGTGCTGGCTTTCCTGATGGGAACTCCGCTGTTTTCATCACTGAAGGAGCTCAGGAGATCATCAGCACTGAGGATGGCTATGGTATCTTCTGGGGAGCTTTGATTCTTGCTTTGAGCATTATTTCCTGGTTCCAGTGCAGATCCCTCAGCCTCCTAGCACAGATCCTTCTTCCCACTGGCACAGACTTCCTAGCTCCCACCATTGACCTATGTGCCTTCAAAGCACAGATCCATGAAACTCGCCTACATGACACATTGTTGTGTGTTCCAGGCTTCTAGTGGGACTCGTGCAGAGCATTGCTCTGAGCTCTAGGTCTTTAGCTGGACTCATGTAGGACATTTACATGGGATCCAGCCCCTTAGCATGATTCTTTGGGATGGGGACAGATTTCCTGCACTCTTTGTATTTGCCTCTTTGGGTGAAAACTATCAAATAATCCTATACCTTATGTGTCCTGTATTGTTTCCCTTGCAAACCCTGATTATAACAGCATCTCCCATGCATGTAATTGTATAATATGTATTTCGAAAGATTTTTTCTCATATGTTCTTTTCTTATGCGCAGACTGGCGGTCCTCAAATATGAACAGGTGCTAACATCACTCAGGAATGAGGACAGGGCTTGCATGAAAATTGTGATAGCTTGACAATGCCCAGATTTTGCATCAGTCAGCTGTCACATCCACCGTGAGTCATCAGAAGGTCCTGACGTGCCTAAGCTGGGACCCAGCCTTAGAGACAGCTGCTGCTCCCTCTGAAATTGGTGACATCCTCTCATCCCTGGACTGTGCCACACAAAGACTCTGACAAAAGGCGCTACGCTGATTTTATTAATATATTTCAGAAAGCTACTACACAAGTTACTCTGGCTCAGTTCTCTCCTAACATGGCCCACCAGGCTTTGTTCATTTCTATCCCAATGGATTCCCTCCCCCAAAACACTCATGGGACATAAGTCATTTCGAGCTGTTATTGATCAGGCGTTGGTTTCGTGGGTGATGCCTTCTAATCATGAGCACCATACCTTGTGAGAATTAAAGATTCATTTTCTACAATTAAAGTCAACGTTGGTGTCCAGAAAGAAATAGGACAGCATGGAAGAAAATATTGCCACCTATAAAATAATTTTAAGTACACATAAATTTCAGGTACCTGTTCAGTGCCTTACTTTTTAAACGTATCATATATTTTAATAGTAATAGCTTCCTAAATAGCTAGTCATGAGTATAATTTAATTATCTAGATAAAAAGAATATAATTAAGAATATAATTAAACCCTGTTTTTAATGGCCTGAAATTTAAACTCAATCCAAACACTTAAATCAACAGTCAGTCAGATATAACCAGAGAAAGTATTTCATTGGCTAACATGTATTTGGTAAGATACAAATGAATACAGAATTATGAATAATACAAATTGAAATTCAATTTATTTTCTATTGATTAAACACAAGCTTATATTTTAATTTCTAATATATACTTATTAAGTATGTTAAGTTTGATATCAACCTTAGCACACACTCAACACACCCATATTCTTGCGTATGTGTACAGAAACTGAGGACATTTTGTTCTGGAAGTGTAAGTTTGATAAAGCACGTAGTGAAATAATATAGTTCATCAACTATTGCTGACTAAAGTAGGTGTAAAACAAGAATGCTTGCATTCCTGAGCATGGAGTCTTCCTCAGTCCCTTCCTCAGTCCCTTCTTCTGGTCCTCTCAGTTGTCACTCCCGAGTGCTGGCAGCCTCGGCACCCTGCCCTTGGAATGCTTGCCTGTCTCCCAATGCATTCCTCCTCAGCAACCCATAGCACTGGGATTCTTTAGGGCTTGAAGGACACAGGCAAAGAGAGAGAATAAAGTGGCTCTTGCTGAGTTCCCCCACCACATACTGGGCCTTACTTGCCTCTCTCCCCATACACTGGTTCCTTCTTTCCTTAAACTATTTGCTAAACCAAGCTTCAGTTCTGGGCAGTGTAGTTATGGAAAAAATATAGATAACAGATGAATAGATGAGAAGGGAAAATGGAAGGAAGAGACAGGGGAAGAGCAGCCGGGCCCAAAAGGGTGGGAGCTACTGAATTTAAGAGAACGTAAAAAAAAGAAAAGAGAGAGAGAGAGAACGTGCTTCAGGGGAGTGTGTCTCTACTTTTGTAGCAGAGTTGGATCTCCAGAGAGAATTCCAGTGACTAGCATTTCCACTTATTTTTCCCAAATCAAGCACTAGATGTAAAGCACAGTCTCTCTGTGGAGGGACAGACAGGCTCTCACTTCTGAGAAGGAAACCAGGTGGATAATAAATGAAAATTTGCACCTTGCAGCACTTGAACATACCTTTCTGGTTTCACAGGATTTAACAACATGCTTCATGAAATTGCGAAGATAAAATCATAGCTTTCTAGTCTCCCCCACGCACGCTTTCAATTGTCTATTAGAAATGGGACTTACAGTAAGGTACTAAGTGGAAAATGGCCTTTGTTTTATTTACTTCCTCTACATTTCACTTAAAAATTAAATGATAAATATGATCTATGCTAAAATCAGTGTCTATTTTTAAGTCTACTCTTGTTAAAAATATCTTGGTTTCAGTGTTTCAATCAAAGCCTGATTCTGTCATCTAATCCTTCTGTGGGAAGTGATGCTAATTAAGTGAGAAAAATGACTAAATGTTCATTTCTACTCAGTTCATCGCCTTATAGAAATTTATTTGTGGGATCTGACCATAGTGGCCCTTACCATCTCACTTTTTTTTTTTGTGGAACCAGGGATTGAACTCAGGCCCTTGCACTTGCCAGGCAAGCACTTATTCTACTGAGCATCTCCCTGGCCCCAACCATCTCACTTTTAATTCTTAGTTTTTATCTGTAATTCTTAACTCATAAGACTCTCCCTCCTTCCATACATAAGTCTTCTATTTTGCTGTAATCAGACTGCATTTCAGGCACTATCTCATGACTTTCAAGTAAAGTCTAACTGTGCTTCTCCTCCTCCCATGGCTGTGTCCACTGTACTGAACGTTTCTGCCTTGGTTTCTTGCCTAGTTCCCAAGAGTTTGGTCAATTCCACTCGTACCTGATTGGAATTCTGAAGTTTTCAGTCACTCTTCCACCAAAGTGTGATGGACTAGGACTCAAACCAGCTCCATTGGTTTCCTCCAACCTCACACACTTCACTGTTTCATCTTGGGCTCTCTATTCTCATGTGTCCACATATGGAATAAAATTAGGTGCAAACATGGAAACCATTTTCAAATACACTGAGTCCATTAACTGTTACCTTATTAGCAAAGGGGCATTTCCCACTGACTTGCTGGGTAATGAAATGCTTTAAAGTATGACTGCAGTGACCACATGACTCTAAATTTATCAAAACTCATCAAGTTGTACCCTCATAATAGATCATTTTATGGTTGCAAATTGTAATATAAGTCATCTATTTTAAAAAGCAAATGTTTCTAGCATATGATATCTCAGTGTCACTCTTCATGAGTCAGGCTAAGAACACAGGAAAACAGAAAGTACACTTATGAGCTATTTAATTGCTTTGCTGTGGTAAAAGAGGATGATTCGTTAAGACGGCCTTTAATAAAGTCAGTAATGTATACTACATAGTTAATTCTAATAGTGCAAGCATCTCTGTTTCTTTATCATTATAATATGCAAGAATTTGGGGTCTGTACTATGGGTTTAACATTATGTTAAATGTTTTTATGAATTATATTATTTAATCTTCACAAGAAGTTTTCATTATTTAATATTTATTAAGAAGTATTGAGGAAGGAACATTATTTCATTATGCAGACATAGAAGTTGAAGCTCAAGTGGTCTGACTTACAGGGTATGTAATGTAGAGCCAGGGCTTAAGCTCAAATCTTTATTAATACACAGTTTGAACTTCTAATTATGATTTACTAGCTCTTTTTATGTATTTAGTGCAGGGTCTACAGGGTCTCACTATGTAGACTGGACTTGTAGTGATCTTCCTGTTTTCAACCTCCCAAGTGCTGGGATTACAGGTGCGCACCACCACACCCAGTCTCATCGTGCCCTGCACTTGGGGCCAGAATGGCATTCTGGGGATTGAACCCAGGCCTTGGGCCTGATTTACTAGCTTTTGATGATAGCATTGAACATTTTACATTTGAAAAAAATACAGCCATAAATAATATGGGAAACATCCTTAATAATACCGTAGCGGGCATGGCATATAAATAGTCAAATAAAATATGACTGAAAATTTCATCTTCTTAGTTAAAACAATGTTTGTTAGAGATAATGTATGATTTGATTTCAAAACCCAACATGTACTTATATGTACTAATGAAAAGGAAAAATAAAAATAAACATTTAAGATAGCATTTATTGCTTAAGGACATATTTCGTGATGAGCATCTTCTGACTGAAGTAAGATTGAAAGAAGTGTGGAAGAACTGGAGACTGAAGAGAAAAACCTGATTTCCTAGAATTCTGCCTCTGTTATTCCAAGTATGTCCGGTCTGATCATGCATCCTCGGTGCTTTCCTCAATAATAAAACTAATAAAAAAAAATTTGTGCTGTCTGAGATTCCCTATATGAGATTTAGAAATTTATTTACTGAAGAAAACATCACTCGTACAATGGAAAGCTTTTCTTATTTCCCCAGTTTCATATTAACTCTAGACAACTGACCTTAGATTAAGAAGGCAATGGGAAAAACAATTTGCTTCCTCTAGTTCATTTCCCAGCTCCCTGGGCATTTACCCCTGTAGAGCAGACACTGGAGAGACCTGCAGCTCTGGCCAGTCTCCTTCAGTCCCCCATCTAGCTGGATTTGAATTTGAATTAGGCTGCATGTGCTCTTTACACACCCACTTCCGTCTTTAGCCATTTTCCCTCACAATCGCAACTACAAGAGGTGGCTGCTTTGCCCTCTCAGTTTTCTCCACACTGTCAATGGAAATATTCAAATATGGTCACATAACCAGTTGGCTAAAACTCTGCCCATGCTCCTCTTCCACTATAGCCAGCAGGCCCTGATGTAACACAGAGGGTGCTTGGGACCAGGCCTTGGCACCCTCCACAGTCTCAAGTCCTTTCCTGCTCAACCACATTCCCTCAGATGTGCTGTTTCAGGAATTTATGAGTCGCCGTGCAGCGAAGCGAAGGCCAGCACTGCAGAGCTGGTACCCCACACAGAACCAGAGATTCTGCTGCTACTTTTGCATTTTTACCTCTTGCACCTAGAAAGCACACAAAATCCAAACAATTGCCAAACCGTGCTAAATAAGTTTGCAATCTTTCTTCTTTCTGTCTGTGCCGATATGTTCTCTTGTGATGGTGTCACTGCAGTACCAAGTTATCAATACAAGCCTCTTGACAGGAGATCGGAGCCATTCGGGCAAAGTCCCATCTAGAAAAGACTTTGCAGTAACACTATTTCGTGCTTTGCAAACCAACTGCATGACTTCTCTCTATGTCATAATACCATGTACACATTTTAAAGTCAGTACTAAAAATTTACTTGCAATTTTGCAAAAAATTAGTAGCTCCATAGGTTCAATTTTAAATTGCTGAAATACATGTGTCCTGATAACTATCTTTGGATGACTTCTGTTTTTGCTATTCCTCTCTTTGGGATAATGATAGTAAGCATTTAGGTTAACAGAGAGCCTACAACTATTTTGGAAATTATTTAGCATTTAACTTGAATATGAAGGCTCTTCCTGGGAGCCCATGCCTATGACTTCAGATGAGGTGGTGGGTCATGGCTTAAAGCAGTCGTGTTCAGTCTGCGGCCTGAGTGCCATGAGGCCCTGGAGAACTACGCCAAGGCCCCAGAGGAGTACACACATCTAACATTATTTTGTGATTTTGTTGATATTTTTCATGACTTGATTGCTTGGTACTTGAGCATGGAGTGCACAGGTGGCAAGAGACTGTGTGAGGGGATGGCACAGTGCAGCTCTAGTCCTGCCTGCTGCATCCACCATGTGGAGTCAGGGGCAATGAAAACCAGGTGGGTCCAATGCTGCATGTGCCTGCACCACCAGATGGATGAGTAAAGGGCTGAGCGTACTGGTGACAGGACTTCAGCCTGCCCCTGTGTGTGTGTGTGTGGGGGGAGGACTGTGAAGACAGCTGTATATTGCTTTTAAGCATACATGTAAGTTTTCTTAATTAATATAGACTGATGTTCTAATTTAGGAAGTTAGACTGGTTTTCAAGTATGAAAAGGTCCTTTAAAGACATCTCTAAATACAGCTTCTCTAATTGCAATGGGAACACTAATCTCTGAAAAAACAAAATGAAAAAGAGGGATATGTTGGGAGCCAAGAAGCTAGAAAATCCATGGAATATATGAAGGTGGGACTTGGCCCAGCACCTAAAGCAAACAAGCTACCTGACTCCTGAGATGAGCATCCTGTCTGGTTAAGGCTTGTTATCAGTTGCTAGGCAACCTAGTGTCATGCATTACTAACTTCACAAAAGTGTAAATAGAGGTCAGTTTCGTTGTGAAAAAAAGGGGTAAAGGAAGTATATATATCTCTATATATTATATATATAATACATATATTTATACACAAGAGAGGATAGATACACAGCTACTTTCTCTTAGTTCAGAGAATAAAAGTTTGTACTAATACTGTTTAGACAAGATACCACATCTGCATCTTGTTCTCTAAATTGCTACTGTGAAGACAACAATATGCAATGTATTAATTATTGTACACGTCCTACTAACCTGCACTGAAACTGTTTCATCGCTATTCTTTTTCTCTCACTAAAATGAATAAAAATTTTTAAACAATGTGAAACACAACTAAAGGAAGGTTTGCTGGTTATCTACATTACCCATATTACACACTTTACATGCAGCTTGAGACAATCCCTCTTTTTTTCCCCCATAATTTTATTGATAAACAAATAGCAATGAGACAGTTGCAAATCAAATCAGTAGGACAGTTTCAATAATTAACACACAATAATAATTATAGTCTTCCTAGTGGTTATTCGCTGTACAAGATGCAGACATGATATCCTACTTACAAACACCATTAGAACAAATCATTCTATTTATGAAGAGAATGTAACTATATATCTATCCAAACCACTTTGAATACACAGATACAATCGTCTGTATA